>BMAO01029139.1:0-15899 GCA_019973975.1 Trichonephila clavata
AAATGTTTAATATTTGGATAATGCATAAAAAGTGGGTAAAAGTAATACCCTGGTTATATTCCAAAATGGTTTTGATGGATTGGGATCATCCAGAAAATTTGTATTATTTTCTCGTAAGATTTGATTAATCTTGTCAAAAATGGGATTAATATGGAGAGTTTCCGGATGCATGCGTAAGGCTCTTTGATACCACCGCTTCAAAGCCGCATTATTCGTTTCCAAAGTGCCATGAGAAAGGCATTAAAACGCAAATAATGAAAAGTTTTTAAAAAATGAGATCCATCAAACAACAATTGCTTTCCTTTTGAAATGTATCCTACATCATTGGTACGTTTGTACGTGAACGTGGCCACATCTTCCACATGACACGATTCGCTGGGGGTATTGCTGATGAGCGTCGAATAGGATAATTTATACAAAGGAGGAAAAGGAGTAACGACGGGCATCATAAAACCCAACAAATGTTGTTTGGCCTGCCGCTCATCCAAAAATAAAAATTTTCTAAAATAGGAATCGGTATTGTGCTTGACGCGTTTAAACGACCTTTTCAACCGAGTCAGTTCATCTAACAAAATTTTACTTCTGAAATCAATAGAATAAGTTTCTTTTTCATCTACATAAATCATTTGCATGGGTCGATAGGCAGAAGTGTCTGGTTTCGCTGAACCTGCCAACATCATATTTTGCAAAATGTCCAACTTGTAAGTACCATTCCCCTGTACAGAATAGTGTAAAGGAACACTCTGTTGATGGCAAAACAAAATGTAATCATCATGACCAATGACAAATTCAGGTAAATGAATATGAAAGCCACGACCTCCCGACCGAGCAGCAATAATGTACGTAAAATGCTTTACATGAGGTAAAAGCTGCAATTTAAGTGTAGATTCCACCAAAGGAATGATGGATGTACACGGTAGTCCCCCAGTATCCTTGGGTGAAGAAAAATCTAAATCTAAAGTGAGGGAATGTTGCTCACAAGTAGCCAAGTCCATAGTAATGGATCCAAAGTGTTCTTGTCGGCACCAATAATGGGCGAAATTGGTATAATCGGACCGTTTAACATAGTAAATACCTCCATTGAGATTGTATAAAAGATAGGCATCGGCCGTCGGAGCCTCCTCAACACTATTTATTCGGTGCAAATAGGCACTCATACCTCTTGATTCCTAAAGACTCTCAATACTGGAATAACTGAGCCATACCAAACAGAGAGCAGCTTTTAAAGTTTTAACAGCACAAGTAAAAAAAAAAAAATTAAAAAAAAATTTTTTTTTTCATTGGTTGTCTTACTTTTGTTTTGTCATGTGTGTAATTATTTCATCATACGAATTAGTGCTCCATACTGGCGTGGAAAAATTCAACATACCTTCGTCGTGCGGGCAGAAAATTGGATTCTTTTTCCACGATAAGTTGGTCATGCATTCTACTGCCCCTATAAACACGTCATTTTCAATTCGGGATCTTTCCACCACACAGGGAGAAGTCTCATCATTTGGATCTAAATGTAAATTGGGTCCACATTCACATTTTGAATTTCGATACCCCATCATCGGTAGGGGGTTTAAAAAGTCTTTAATACAATAATCTGCAGAACATACAAAAGGTAAAACAGACATCATAGGTTTTCCCAAAATATCTAATGAATTGCATTGACATTGAAATCTTAATGTTTTCCCATCCGCCAACGTTTCGTAGGGATTGTCCACCTCCGTAGCAGGTTCTTGAAGCAAATGATCCCACAATACATTTTTGGAATTATCTTCTGCCTCTTCGTGATGGCAAGCCACCAATGTCTGCTCTTGATACAAGGTTTGGTTCCGAGGTATACATTTCCACCCCGTCAAGGAAAATAGATGATACGATGTCTTTTGATTACAATTTCCAATCCCACGGGGAAGGCAATACGTTCCCGGAGTCAGATTCTGGTCCATTAAAAAGATGGTATCACTGGGTAACACTTGAAACGGAACAAACTCCCCGTTGGAACACATTTGGCTGCAATCGCACGGCTCGTCTGTAGGACATTTGAATCCATACAAAGGGCAGGTGGATCGAGAAATGGACGATACCCACGAGCCGTTAAATAGGCTGGGTAGTTTGGACTGCACATCATACAACCAAGGTTTGTAAAAAAGATTCACTAGGGTCACAATCAAAATTAAGAATAAAATGAATGAAATGTACTTGATTTTTACCATACTTTGTCTTTTACTACTCCTGTTTAATCTGGAACCCATTCCTGGACGTCCCACTCATAAGCATTATGCCATGATTTGGATGTGGAAAGATTTTCGAGTGGTTCGCATTCTTCCCTCGGATTGGTACGTCTTGGTAGACAACCAATTGGTGTATCTGTACGTTCAAACCAATTCCTTGGACACGTATATTCCAGCCATTCGTTTGGATACACAACGGGAACATTACCTATTGCATTACAATTACTTGTTGGATTGGATAAAAGAACCGGCCATTATTGTACCCTACCCCACTCATATAAAGAATGTTATTGAAATTTTGAACCACCTGACAAAATCGTTGTAGCTTTGCGATGGCATACTGTCCTAAAGTTATTAAAGGCAGAAGAGCCATAAATACGTAAATGAGGAAAGGACTGTTGCAATTCAGGAATCAATTTGTGATGTTGAGTAGAAAGAGGCACATTAAAGAATCCAATGATTTTAATTCCAGTCAATTTGAGATACAAACACAACATTTCCATACCATCCCGACTGCATTCGGTATGAGAGGTGTATTGTATTCGGAAAGGATAGAGAGGAAAAATAGTAATGCGTTTTAAACCTGGGGGTATGGTGGTATTGGGAAAAGGAACCACCAATACACCAACAGCCATTGGAATTAAACTTTCCAAAATGGGAGTAGGTGGATCAAACGAAATAAACTTTGTCTGGGACGAATACATGGAAAGTAAATCCATCCATCGTTGCATGAAGCGTTGTAGTAAATCTGTTTGATTGTATCCTCGAAGCAAACGAAAATATCGTTCAGCAACCACCGTCTTTATTCGTTGCAAGTCAAACATGATTAATATAATCTTGAAGATCCCTTACATCTTGAATATATGGACACAATTTAAAAAAAAAAAAATTTTTTTTTTTTTTGTTAACCTATTCTTGGTAACCATCTCCTTGTATCATCTTGTTCTGTGGGTGCAAGTGCTTCGCTCGTTTGCTCTGCTGGTGAACGAGGTCTAGTGGGAGGGTGTGCATTGTAATGATCATTTTCAGAACCAAATTCCTCTGTCAAAACATAACGATGAAATGGGTAACGCGGTGAATTGTACAAATCTAGAAAAGGACCTCTGCGATTTCTATCGCTTCCATACGATTCATATGCAGGTATGACACTGTTAACTCTTAAATTGTTATTCATGTTCTTTATCTTCATCCAATACCGTACAATCATACAATCTTTCCAGATAATTGGAACACAATAAATGTTTCATATCACTTTTCAATTTTTGTTGAAAGGTAAACCTTCTATAGGCTACTTCAATCGGAAGTATTATACCTTGATAAATCAAACGGTCATCATTCCAAGAAGTAATTTGCCCTTTTGCCGTGGATGATTTGTTGAATGAATTAAAATACGCATGCCTTTTTAACCCTCTAACATTATTCACAATAAAATAATTTTGCTTGTACAAAAAACCATCCAAACCCTTATACTGCGAAGTCACCAATGGGTAACGCTCAACCTCTTCTTTAGTAAATTTGAAATGAAATCCAGTCTCTTCTTGAAATTCCCTGTAAGCAGCGTTAAAAAGTTCAATTGTGGAGATATCCTCCTTTAGTTTGCTTCTGAGTTGTCCATGAGGAAAATCATACAAATCTTCAAAGTATTCTCCATTTAAATACCGTTTGTAATCCTCCAATTCATGCTTCTTCAGCATGGGTAACCATTCATCTTCAAATTTCGCCCGTATATCAAAGAATTGAGAGGGGGATGAGGGCAATAGATATTTCTTTTTGTGCAAACGATGGAAAAAATCTTGAATACAGTATGGAACCTTTCGGCGAAGGACAACAATGCGGTTGCATTCCGTTTTAACCACGATTCCATAAGACGTGGAACATTTGTGATTAGCCATCAGAGTAAGGCATTGATTGATGTGTACTCTCCACGCTTGTATTAGACTTTAAGCAATGAATTGAGAAATCAAGTGGCATTTTCAAAGAACAAAAACGTAAAGTTATTGAGTAGATATAATACATATTTAAAAAAAAAAAAAAATTTTTTTTTTTTATTATATAAATATTTATTTATTTATTTATTTATTATTATTACTATTATTAATCAATTTTTATTTACTGTCTATTTCCGTACTGTTCTTATTCATTTCTTCTGAACTCTTAGACTTGTCCATAAAATTTTCATGGCCAACATCTCCACCAAATCCCCGTGTTCCTCGTTGAGTATCATTCTTTACATGTGAAACTTGTACCAATTTCGGAGTGAGTCCAGTGTACACGTTCACCATTTGAGCAATGAGATCTCCGGGTCTAATAAACTGTGTGTTCTGTGACAAGTTGCGCATAACCACAATAATTTCTCCTCTGTATCCAGGGTCAATCACTCCTCCTTCCACGACAAGATGCTTTCGAGTGACCACAGACGATTTATCTTTTAAGAAAGCAGTCCATCCAGCTTTGAATTCAAATGCGAGACCAGTGTAAATTTTCACTTGTTGCAAAGGATCCATCGTGTAAAAGTTGGGACTGGACAAATCCACACCGCAAGATCCATCATTACGCACAAAGGGATCCAGGGCTTCACGCCGAATCTTTTCGTAAGGGAGCTCCAATTGAATCGGAAAAGATTCTAAGCGAACAGGAGCTACATGTAAAAGGTTATCAGCCATCACTTTGCTCAAAAAGTTTTCAATACAAGTCAGTTAAATCTTTTGCTTTTAATGCAATCAAGCAACCACCTCCAGGAATGTTCAGCTGCTAGTCAAAGAATAATATTCGGCTTAAGGAGTATTTGCCTCTTGAATGGTTAAAAGCTAGTCAACCAGTAGTGATGAGCTAGAGAAGTGTTTCACTTTTAAAGGCTAATAGCATTAAAAAAAAAAAAATTTTTTTTTTTTTTTTTTTTTAGCTAATATATTTTGACAGAAAATATTTTACTGGAAAACTGTTCAGTTTAATTTTCCGCATCTATTTCAGGTTCCACCACTTTTTCATCATGTGACAAGTCCACACTAGATTCTATTACTTTCTCCGGTTGACTTTTTTCAAAATCTTCCACCTCAATTTCTTTCTCAGCCAACATTTTTTCAGCATTATCTAGCAATTCTTCACAACATTCCATTGCCACAACTTCAAGGTCTCCACATTTCAATGCTTCCTCCACAAATTCGCTACATTCCATTGCTTCATCTACTCGCTCCATAGTTTCAACACTCAATTCCTTGTTTGTATTTTCTCCCAATAAATTATCCATGGGCTCCAATTTATCCAAAATTTTGTCCTCCATTGGACAATGCTCCACTGATTTTTGCAACACTTCATGGCAACCAGCACAATGTTCCAAAAGATTTTCCTCATTAGATATTTCTCCATCACCATGATTCATTAAATCCCGTTCGAAAGGTTTCTCCATGGATTCCAAACTTTTATCCTCATTCAATTTATCCAAGGCTTTGTTCTCATTAAGTATATCCATGGGACAATGATCCATTAACTCCTGTTCCAGAGGATTCTCCGTGGCTTCTAGAGGTTTATTCTCCATTGGACACTTTGCCAACAACTTTTCCAAAAGTTCATTCGATGTATCTTTCACAACATGTTCCAACAACTTTTGATCCATCGTCTCACCCAAGCATGGATTCGTCTTTTTTGGAGCTGCACGAGGTGTTTTATTCAAATTCATAGCCAAAGTTCTAGCGACCTTGGCAGCACAAGGAAATGAAACCAATCGATTATGAGAGTGATTGCATCCGTAGGCATGATTCCCCATGGGAGGGTTCACAATGCAAACGTTTCGGAATCCGCCCACGGTCGTAAAAAATCGCTTCTGGTTTTTGGAGCGAACAGCCAACCGGGCATCCCAGCCCATCTGGTCATGAATAAATTGTTGTAGCGTGTGCCACCAAGACTCGTTGTCCATTTTCAGGATGCATCGGGCATTGACATTAAATGCTTTGTTGCGACCCTCGAGTTGACTTTTATTACAAACCAAATCGGCGATCGTAAAATACACATCATGAGGCATTCGCATGTGCAAAATAAACACTTGACGGGGTTTATCGACCTGAGCAAAAGCAATTTCCATGGGTAATTTGCAACCATTATTGCAACGAATAAACGAGACTTCGGCACAATAATCCATGTTAAAATGTTCTCTTGAGTCGGTTAATAAAATGCTGGCCTAAGATTTGAGTTGAAACAGGCTAATGCATTGGTAACTACTCTCCTGAACTGAGAGTTGAAAAGTGAAATAATATTTGATGAAACCTTCCAAGCTTATAAACCCTTCAAGTGTAAAAAAAAAAAAAAAAAAAAAAATTTTTTTTTTTTTGCTGTAATTTTTCAGTTTTTTACCACACAATTTTATTCTTTACTGTTTAGTTCACTTGTTGAACATGTTGATTAAACAATGTCATTTAAACTTGTAAACACTCTTTTACCCTCGGATTGAGCTCGCCGCACAGGTTTCATTTCCAGATAGGCAATGGTTGAAAATCTGAGTGGATACATTCTTCTCTCTTCATCATTGATTTGAATATGTATAGTAGCTTTTGTGGTGCGTATAACCAAACTGGGAAATGAAAAAATAAATCCATGGTAAATCATGTCACGCCAGTCATCGGCGGTCATTATCCATCCTGTCTCTTTCGATACATACTTTGAAATGAATTCATTTCTCACTCTGTAATCACTTTCTTCATTGTACAGGAATCCAGCGTTGGTTCGCTTGAATTCAGGAAATACATAACCTTCTTCCACAGTATCACCAACTATTTCAATTCGGGTTCCAATATTTAAATTGAGAACGTACTTTTCAAAAAATGTGGGAAAAATGCATTGATGTATATAAATTGTATAATATGGTTCATTTTTCTCATGCCAAATAGGAATCATTCTGCAAGCTAGGTAAACTTTCAACTTGAACCAGCTTAAAGTAAAGTCAACTCGGCTCTTGTGTTTGATATTTATTACAACAATCTGAAAAAAAAAATTTTTAAGAATTTTTTACTTATTGCTTTTTTTATTTTTAGTCTAAATTTTTAACTGGCTCTTCAAAGCTATTCCATTTCAACATTTTTGCATAATTAGTATGTTTTACACTATTTATTCATCAAGCAAAAATCGTATCCCGTTCCTTCCCGAAACTGCTGGCCAAAAAACATTTTTTCCGTCGAGCGCCTCACTTGCACTGACGGTGCTTCTATACACATGTGAGCACAATTTCGTTTCCAGGCTTCAAAACTCAAAATCTCCAAGGGAGATCGTTCTGGATTTTTGGCCAACCCATCACGCGTCAAAGGCAGGGGTCGACCCGTTCGACATTGGTATTTCAAAATGGTCATGACATTTTTCATATGCACGCTATTTTGCAAAGGCAATTGTTCTCGCACCACTCGCATCCAATTGAAAAAATAGGCTACAATTCCACATTTTTGAAATACGGCTCGAATATCGGAAAAGGCTACTACGCGTTCTGGGTCTAATCGCCTCAATAGAGCGAGCCAATGTTTTGCGGATGTCTTGTACACAATTTTCGTGTCGGGCACCACGATAAATGTACATGTATTTAAATATTTAAGGTTTCCTTCCAACGTTCGACCCTTGTTGTAAGGGAGTCCACGGGTCAAAAGACAGGCATCAGGTAAACGTTGGAGCAACTCCTGACCCGTATACCCTCGTGTCCAAACGGTCGAATAGCCGTGGCGTGTAGCCAATTCAAAGACTTGGGTCTGAGTGGAGAAACATTGCAATTCACTCAGCAACAAAGCATCAACCCTAAAATGGTCGTCCCGTTCTTCATGGGATTTTAAATGTTTACTATCCAACGTTCCTTGTGTATCGGATTTGGTCACGCGACACGTCAATTGAATCCCAAAAGCATCTCCAGGGCTCGGAAATCGTTTTCGTATGAGCTCAACAAACTTTAAACACAAATCAGGTAAACATGCTTGATGTTGGTTCAGACGCCGTAAATCGGGAACAGATTGTTCGAGATGGTGTTGAAACAATTCCAACACGGCCTCCAAGGAATGAGGTTGAATGAGATTTAAAATGTGTTGATAGACATCGGGCCGGACAGTGGCCACATGTTGAAAAATGATTCGAGCGGTAGACATTAGCTAGCTTGATAAAGTTTAGATTTAATCTCAACACTTTTATCCAGAGTCCCACAACTTTATTATAAGCTTTAAAAAAAAAAAAAAAATTTTTTTTTTTTTTAATGTAACTTGTGAGAGTAATTCTACACAACATTTTTTTCTTGTCATTTGTACAATATTGCACATTTCACTACACAAAAATTTCTTCCAACCAAATAATCTATTCCCAGATTCAATCGACTTGCCCCAAAAATTCATGAAAACTTTTGTAGACTCTTTTTCCTTCAGGTTGTGGATTTCGCACCGACTTCCATTGGATATATCCCACCAATTTCCAATCCGGATGCGGCCGTTTCCCCACCGTCCATACCATATGATCCGTCCAAATGAGGAGCTTCACCTGGTCCGTATACACATATAAAGTGGGAGGTTTCGTATCAAATCCATCCAAAATTAAAGTCCCCATAGCCTCTGGTGTCAGGATCCATCCCGTTGGATTGGACACATAGGCAGAGACAAACCGATTGCACTCGTGCGCATGCACCATGGGATCATACAAAAAACCTTCTTCAGTTCGTACAAAACGATTGGTCAAATAATGGTCCTTGCGTCCATTGACGAGCAATTCCGTTCCTACAGGAACATTTAAAATGTAACTCTCTACGAAGTTGCGATACACCCATCGATGAATGATGAGCAAATAATGACTGTCCAAACGATACAAGGGATGCATGATGAGTGTCAAAGTGTAATGTTGCAGACAACTCTGGTAATCTTACTAGCAGGTCAAGTAATCTTAGAAACAACTGAAGTAATCTTACGAGCGGCTCACGTTATCTTAAGTTAAACTTTAGTAAATTTATAAACTCAATCTTATGAGCAACTAGTACACTTACGAGAAAGTCAAAACTTACGAGCAGGTCAAGTAATCTTGAGGCACTCTAGTAAACTTTGAAGCATATCAAGAATTTAAGTCTGTCAAAGAAAAATTACAAAAAAAAAAAAAAAAAATTTTTTTTTTTTTTTTACACGTTGTCGATTTCAATTTCTTTTTCAAGAGTACCACAGACAAAAGTGGTTTAACATGTGCTTATGGAATAGCTGTAAAATGCAAACGGGTATTTCTTTTACAGTCCATGCCATACAAGGAAACTCGGTTTCCTCGCCCATGTTCGAGCAGCACACACAATTTTCCAAAAACTCCACAGTTGCAGGTTTTAAAGCTTAAACTTTTCAGTTATCGGTGTTACTGTCAACCAGACCTTGTTATTTTTATCCCTGTACTCTACGCGTTGGTTCAGACTTTCCTCAGTCCTCTCATTTAAAACAGGTGGCAAGTCCATCAATGAAGTCAAAACCCTTTTCCCCTCGGAGCGGGAATAGCGTCGGGAATAGCGTGTACGGTTCATTTCCAGAAAAGCCACAGTCGAAAAGGATTCCTCGTTAATCCATCTCTCGGCTGGATCCCGCGAGGTCCAAATGCGTACACTCGCTTGGGCAAGATGAATTTTCATATAGTAAAATGGACGAATACATGGGTAAATCACCAAATCCAGCCATGAATCGGGTGTTATGATGCCTTCATCCAAGACATAATGGGACATGAATGCCTGACCTCCTTCGTTGCTAGCTTCTCCCTGATATAGAAATCCAGTTTCGGTCCGCACAAACTCGATCCGCACGATCCGATCGTTCCAATCACGACCCTGCAATTCGAATCGAGTCCCAACAGGTAGATTTAAAACGTACTTTTCCACAAAGGCTGGAAATATTTTTCTAGGTAGCTCAATCCGGTAAAGGGAATAGTTTAACCTCTTTAAAATAGGAATCATCTCTACAGAATCAGAGTCAGCTGAAACTGTAATAATTGGTAGCTATAAATCTGCAAACTTTATAATGTATTGTACCAAAAGACTTGCAACTTTACCTAGTGACATCTAGTCAACTGAAGCTGTAATGAAAAGTTAAAGGAACGATCAAACCTTTATACAGCAACTACAAAAAAAAAAAAAAAAAATTTTTTTTTTTTTTTTTTTACTTGTAGAGAACAGGATAGACTGTTCATTTACTTTTTCATTTACAAATAGGTTCACACACAAATGTTATTTCTCTTTACTTTTACATTTACAATATTTCATAAACATGTTTATTCTCTTAAGATTTCAACGTGTCTCTTACTTTAAGAATTTCAACGTGTCTCTTACTTTAAGAATTTCAACGTGTCTCTTACTTTAAGAATTTCAACGTGTCTCTTACTTTAAGAATTTCAACGTGTCTCTTACTTTAAGAATTTCAACGTGTCTCTTACTTTAAGAATTTCAACGTGTCTCTTACTTTAAGAATTTCAACGTGTCTCTTACTTTAAGAATTTCAACGTGTCTCTTACTTTAAGAATTTCAACGTGTCTCTTACTTTAAGAATTTCAACGTGTCTCTTACTTTAAGAATTTCACCATATCTCTTTGTTAAACTCTTTTACAGAGAACCATTCTACATGCATCAGATTGCATGGACAGTCAAATTAAATTTGGTAGAGTCACACCGAATCTCTCTGCCCGACCATTTCCATCAGTTGCTCAATATTTTGCACACACATCCACCCATCACCATGGCCGAGATGCCCACTATAGCAAAATAATAGAAACGTTTTCTGGAGCGTTCCATGCATTCATCCAGGGTTTCCATGAAAGATTCGGCCACCTTCAGAGCAATAAATTTAACTTCAAACATTTTCACGGGAAACTTTTCGTACAAGAAGCGTAAATGCAGCATAAATAAAAGGAGGAGGTATGATTCCGTGACCAAGTGTATCTTTCCAGGGGGAGGTTTCAAAGCATCCAGCCATTGTTTCACTTCCGTTTCCATGTTGTTGGGAGGAGATAATTTGTCCACATTCTTTTGTATAATGGCCGCTAGTCTAATATTGACTCGAATGTTGTTGGACATTAAAATGTAATGAATCCATTGGGACAGCTGCAACTGCCGTTGCGAAAGGGGTATTTTTTCTAATGGTAAACGTAAAACTTCCAATTCCTCAGAAAACTCACTGGCCAAGTCCACAAGCATTGTCATGTTTAAAGGTGCCATATAATGAACTTTTTGCCAAAAGTTTGACATGAGATGAGGTATGGAGTCAACCAGTAGCTCACCAAGCTTTTAAACTATTCTCTTAAAAAAAAAAAAAAAAAAATTTTTTTTTTTTTTTTCTAGATTGCTTGTTGTGACACAGACAGAATGTTTGAAATTTTTTCCACAATTGCTCTTATTACAGAGAATTATTTTATTCTGCATGTATCAAATGCTTTGGTTAAATGAATGGTTTTCACAACACGTTATGAAATCCATACTGTGGAGCAACCCTCACACTCGGGGTTTTTCAATTTACATTCGAGTCTCTCATTACGTTTACGTATGTATGCCTCCAGAATACTTTCTGGTTCCTCTTTGGACGACCCCATGCAATCTTTCAGGTTAGAGTTGTCCCTGGAATCTTTCAGGTTAGAGTTTTGTCTTTTTTTTTTTTTTTTTTTTTTTTTTTTTTTTTTTTTTTTTTTTTTTTTTGTCCTGAATCTTTCAGGTTAGAGTTGTCCCTGGAATCTTTCAGGTTAGAGTTGTCCCTGGAATCTTTCAGGTTAGAGTTGTCCCTGGAATCTTTCAGGTTAGAGTTGTCCCTGGAATCTTTCAGGTTAGAGTTGTCCCTGGAATCTTTCAGGTTAGAGTTGTCCCTGGAATCTTTCAGGTCGACCTTTGTAGAGCGAGTAGATTCTTCCTCCTCAGGAATACAACTGAGTGACAATCTATTCCAATAACGTTCGTAAATAATTTGGTTTTCGCAAGGCAATTGCAGAAAGATGGGTTTTCCTTTCAGGCGTTCAAGAGGCCAGGTCTTGGGATATACGGGCAAAGGCTTTTCTAGAGGGTTGATGGACAGTGGAGGGTTGAATAAACAGTCTTGAAGGGATGTGTCAGACAAGGGTTTACCTTCCATACAATCGCTCATATCAACATTTGGGAATGGCTCCTGTTCTCCAACTCGAAACAGGCTCTTAAAAGATTTCCATAGCTTCTGGTACCAGCGATCAGAAGACATGATGCGCTTGAAAATAAAAATTGGAATGCCAAGCCAAAGCCAACAATAAAAACTTTGTTGAGTATATTCTGAGACGAGATGGAGGCACAAAGTGTCTCCACGAAAACTTGCAACTTGCATCAAGCTTTCCACTTTTAAAATGTATCCTTAAAAAAAAAAAAAAAAAAAAATTTTTTTTTTTTTTTTTACTTGTATAGATCAGTTTTGGCGGTTGTTTCTTTTACATTTAGAAATAGAATCACACACAAATTTTTTTTCTTGTTACTTTTTTATTCTTTACGAATCACCATGCACCAAATTGCAAGCTTCTCGTTTAGTCAATCGTCTCCACAACAAGTAGGCTTTTGTGATGGCACAACTTTTTCGGTGGCACATTTTGCAGGGATATTTCAATTTATTCGGTTCGGGATCCAAATAAACGTTCATTTGCTCGGGAGCCATTCTTTTCAACGACATTAACAAACCCGCCACATAGACATCCATAACTTTACATTCGACGAGAGCTTCCATCACACGTGTTTCCCATTTGGCCACGAGAGGATATCGAAACCAGAGCGTGTCCATGACCACCACACATTCCGATTCGTCTACCGCCAACGCTGCCAATCCTCCTGGTTGATGGCGAGATATAAACTGAACGGGAGGTTCAGCATTTACCCAAGACGTGGATTCCATAGCATCCATGATCTATCCACCTTGTTTAATACAGTGGTTAAATGTAGCGGTTAAATGGCAGTTTTAGTGGTTAAATATAACGATTAAATGTAGTGGTTAAATAGCAGTTATAGTGGCTAAATATAACGATTAAATGTAGTGGTTAAATGCTTTTAGCAACAAAAGCTTTAAAGGTTTTAAGCTTCCCATTTAGAAATGAATCAATTCAATGACGATTCGCCCTCCGTCGCACATTTCTTGACACTTTCCTCCTTGGTGTCTTCCTCAGCGGGCCTCTTCTTTTTCGTCTTGTCCAGCTGTTCTCGACGCCATTCGGCCAGGTCGGCCGTTTGCCCACGTACATACTCGACGTACATGTCTTTATACTCGGTGTGGGTGCAGGTTTCATTAAAAATGCTTTCCAAAAATGATCGGCATTCTTGGGGTGTATTCACCACGTCATAGCGGTACAACAGGCGGACGGCTCGGACGTGTTTGCCACGCAAATCTTGGGCGTCGTATCGAAACAATTCCACATATTTCTTGGGATCGTCTCCCTGGTAGCCATCCATGGCAAAGAATTCGTAAATGGTTTTGGGATCCGTGACTTTGTTCAAAATGCTCCCCAATTTGATCAAATCCGAAGATCGGACATAATCTCGACCCAAAATACGTTCAACACAATGTTGTTCGTCCAAGGTGGCATTTTTGGAACGTTGCGTCCAGATTTTGAGCAAATCCTGGTGAAGATTCGAATCCATCAGGTAGGGAGCCTGGCGAGACAATTCCAAGACATGGGACCAGGGTAGATGGAAAGAATCAGACACTCTCTTCAAGATGCGTGTGACAAGAGTCTCATAGGTGAGATGTGGATTGTCAGAGGTTTCAATCTCTCGTGCAAAGAGACCGTAGGGTGAAAATTGTTTGTCCTCCATGATACTTGATTGTAGAGTAAACGTCAAGCGTTTGACTTTTAAACTATCGTACCAAAAAAAAAAAAAAAAATTTTTTTTTTTTTTTTTTTTATAGTAAGCTTGAAGAATTTTCATTTTACAGCTTGGCAAGTATGATGACAGAAATCTGGTGAAAGGATTTTTACTTGAACAAGTGTTGTGAAAGATATTACTTGGCAAGTGTGCTGAAAGAATTTACTTGGCAAATCTGGTGAAAGATTATCAAATGTGACAAGGTATATTGTTTTTACGTGTCGGGAACCACTACCATAACTTTTGGATTCAATGATCGCAAGACATGAATCGTTTGAGGCATCCGAGTAAACACTTTGGATGAATTTTGTTTATTGTTGAAATTGCTTTTAAACTCAGACTCGGTCACCATTTGAAAAAATTTTTCTCTGGGTGATTCCATTGTTTCCTCCATAGTCTCATCACCAGAGGCTTCCCTAGTTTCATTGGGAGCCTCGTCACCAGAGTCTTCCCTGGTTTCATTGCGAGTCTCGTCATCAGGGGCTTCCCTGGTTTCATTGCGAGTCTCATCACGAGAGGCTTCCTCCGTTTCGTCTCGAGTCTCATCACCAGAGACTTCCATTGTTTCGTCTCGAGTCTCGTCATTTTGACCCTCCCTAGTCATTTCTCGTTGAATATTTAGAATAGCTTCCTTCGTTTCGTCTCGAGTCTCGTCATTTTGACCCTCCCTAGTCATTTCTCGTTGAATATTTAGAATCGCATCCTTTGTTTCATCCACCCTAGGTTTTAGAGAGGCGGGGAGAGGTATTGCTTCAAGAGTTGCATTTCCATTTCTCGCTGCCTTTCCACGTCTGTAATAAATTCTCGTATCCATTGAGACACGTTGACTGTGTGTTCGTGAGGGTCTCGACCACTACCAATTTCGGGGAGGGTTTGTAGGAACGTTCAAATAATCGGGGACCCATCACATAGGCCCATCCAGTATCGAGGGCGTTGGAAAATCTTTCGGCCATGGGTACATTTTCACGGTACAGAATTCGATAAGCCACGTCCCTGGGGACCAACTGGGCCCGTTCAGTCTGTGTGGGAAAGATTTGGAAAGAGGGTAACACGTCTCGTCCCCGGACCAGGTCATGCAGAAAACGTTTGGCAAAGGCACTGCCATTTCTTTTACCGAGCAGGTGGGCGAGATCAAAGATGCGGAAATATAATAAACTATCGGCACCTACCAAGACACCCAGAAAGGGGCCGTGGGAGTGGAGAGCCAGCTGAAACCACATGATGAGAGAAGTGTGAATCTAGATGCTGCAAACGATGCACGAGCAAATTTTTTGTCTGTTTGCAGATTAATCCACAATTATCTTGCAGAGCTTTTAAAGTTACCATGATAAAAAAAAAAAAAAAATTTTTTTTTTTTTTTTTTCATAACTTGTAACTTGTGCTAACAACTGTAATCAAAAATTCATAGTAAAAAGATATTGTTTTGAGAGCTTTGATGTAATCGGTAGTCAAATACTTTTGGGGGTTTCACAATACAGGTGTAAATGTCCACAACTCTCCATTGGTAGTCGGGCTGTCCTTGTCGGTATTCTCGTGCCACGTTCCGATTCCCTGTGTAATCCACTACTGGATGGAGAGGATGAAGCATGTACCCTTTGCAATACGGTGGGCAAGGGCACTTTAGTAAAATTTGGAGTAGGCTTCACTATAGCGACGGGTCGTTGAACATTGGAATCTCTTTCTTTCCACGTAAAATGCATTTCGTTTTGAAAATGTCTTTGACTCTGCTCCTCTTTACTAAAAGGCATCGTATAAGGTGCACTCTGATTGTTACTCTTGTTTTGGCGCATGACCCACAAATTCATGATTCTTGCTTTGCTTACTCATCTTTCTCCTCCAGCAATTGGTTCAAGCTAGTA
>BMAO01029140.1:0-17277 GCA_019973975.1 Trichonephila clavata
GGAGGTGCCAGCTCAGGTGGGGTCCTCATCACTTGACCATGGTTCAAAATCCCGAGGTCCGTCACCAAAAGCGTTCGAGTAGCTGAATAGTGCGACGCTAATATTCACTCATTCAACAAATTACATCGTCGCTTTCCTCGAGAAATTATTTCAGTCTGTCTTTGATTTTGCGAAGTATTAATTTAGACTAATCTATAAGACTCAGTGCCGGTTTACCCATTGGGCGCTTGGGCGGGCGCCTACGGCACGGATAAGCTGGACTTAATTAGATTTCTGGTTATAATTTCGATCCGCAGTGCCAAGAGGGACCTGTAGATCTCTGCGCCCAGGGCCCGAAATGAGCTTAAACCACAATGATAAGACTATATTATTTAAGATGTGAAGTTATCAAAAAAATTTCATTCTCTCTGGGATTTGCTCATGTGTAATATAACAATACTGTAAGAAAACTATATTTAGTGCTAGATGTTTTACATTCCTTTGTGACAAATTCTCGAGTTCATTGTAACATCTTTTGAATTTTTTTAAAAAGTACTTTGAAACGTTCAAGAGTTTTCTGACAAGCAAGTGATATTCCAAGGCATTGTACACACAAATAAACATGAATGCCGCGAAAGAATTAATTAAACACCATATGGCTTTTTTTACTTATATAGATACTGTAAATTCATGCATGTTGAAATGATCAACTTGCAGCCCTCCTCGGAAAGAGAGGTTGTTCATCTTGGGATACTTCATAGTTCTTAAAGAAAATTGCATCTTTTCTAATATGTGATGCCTTTGAAGAAATGTAAATCAAAAACAAAGAAATGCACATGTAATTTGAAATTATTAACAAGTAGGAAGTGTAAAGGTTTGGATGAAAATTCCAAATCTTTACGTCAGCATGCACAAGCCACAGAAATGCAATCTAACGTGGAATACACTCGACTTACAAGGTAAATCTACTTCAGGAAGATGAACATATTTAGGATGAAAAACTTGATTACAAATCAGTTCAACAATCCACGAACCTCAAGTTCTGAACCTGATCTTCTGTGCTCAAATATGGAATGTTTTTTGGCTAGACAGTGAATTTCAATGCATTAATAAAGAGACCATCACAATGTACTCAGGTAACATAATATATGTAATAAGAAGATATGTAGAATTATTTTTTCAGCAATCAGTATATTTTATTACTCTGTACTAAGTATTAAACAAAAGTACTTAAAGCATTACGGGATAAAAGTACAGTGTTTTTGTTATTGTTTTCAATTAGTAGTGCTTAGTATTATTAAATGCCTAGTTGAGTATTAACCCCTTAACTAGTTTGCCCGTACCCCGTACGGGCTACCTAAACCTGGCAACAACCGGCTTGACCTTATGCTGTATGGTCACTGATAATTTCTTCTTTCTATCTTTGATTTGTACTTACTTTTATTCTTATAGTGAGGTTATTAGTGCTAGGTGTTTTTAAGGGATGCAGTTTGTCCACGGTAGCGAAATACCTGCCATATGGGATTTTCTCTGTGGTGAAAGTGGGAATTTTTCATTGGAAGGCAGGAATTAAAATACTCGAAAATATTCGATAAGGAACAGGGATTGGCAAGGCAATGTGCAATTTGTTTGCTTGAGAAGAAATGAAAATGGAAAAAAAATACCAGAAGTTGATATTATATTTGTCTCCATTGCAGTGTAAGACTTACTTTCACACCATGCTTCAAATTGTGTCACAGTACACAGAATCTTCAACCGTATAAAAAAAGAGCAAACATGATATTTTTTGCAAGAAAAGAAAAATTATTTTCAGATATGTGAAGCATTCTTCATAGCATGAAGAGTGCACGCATAAAAAAGCAAATATTTACAGCTTTTTGTATTCCACAATTTTAAAATAAAAATAAAAAGTGTGAAAACTTTTTAAAATTGAAAATAAAAATAAAATTCTTCCATTTTCGCATTCTGTTAAGTATTATACTAAAATGCATGCAGTAAAAATGTCCCCTCTTTTGGAGCATTTTGGGCAAAAATATTGACTGCTTAAGCATTTAATTTAAGCATACAAAAATGTTACTTTTTGCGAAGAACACTTTAAAAAAAGTACTCAGTAGGTAATGGACCAGTGTGAAATATTTTAATGTAAATGGTATTTTTTACATATAAACACCTTCAAAATTATTGCAAAAACCATAAATTAATGATGGGGAAAATGGGTGCAGTGTGACATTCCTTGCCATCTCAATAATATGCTACATTCATTTGCTTCTGCATGCCATCCATTGTTTAAGCCACGGTAAATTTGTAGCTTATAAATCAGAATGGCTTATGTTTCATCTATAGATTTGTTTTCATGATTTTACCATGGCTCGGCTTTAGACGTACAGAACGTACGTCATATCATCACTTATTCACCTAAATTCATTGTTAATAGTAAGTTTTACTATTGTAATGTGACAGTAAATGAGAAATTGAATTAAAATCCAATTCAATCATAAACTCAGTCTAACATCTTACGCAACAGACCATTAACATAACAGAATATTTCATGCATAGCAAAATTATTAAAAATTGAAAAGCTAAGTACTTTAAATCGCGCTTTCAGCAAAGCGTAGTATGTTTACAGAAACTTAATTTTTTATTTATGCTCTGCATATTAAATACACAAATTAAAATTAAGATCGATATAACAAGTAATTTCTGTAATTAAATATGCAAGTTGACTAATTTTTAAAAAAAATAATTAAACATTGAATATTATTAACGCTACAATATTGAAGTAATACTATTTGATTAAATTATAAGTAAGAAATATCATATTTAAAATTATTTTAGAAATAATAATAATATATATATAAAACTTATATCACGGAGTAACTAATGATAAGTTTTCATCATTTGTGAGTTTATTTCCTGGGGTTCAATTCAATTCGAGTCATTTTATTGTGATTAAAATAATTCTCCCCTTTATGTAAATAAATTTAAGTAATTCCTTCACATTAAGACTTTTCTGAAACTTTTATAATTATTTAATCAGAATCGAATGAAAGTAATTTATCAACGGAATAAATCGCTCACTCTAAATTAAAATACTCATGAAATATTTTTTTCTTTCTTGCCAAAGAGGACATGGCTAAATTTAAACGCACCCAGCGTTTTTCTGCTGAATGCTGTTGATATTAGAGTCTGATGACATTAGAGTCCAATGTACATTAAATTTTTCAAGACACTTAAGTCCTTACGTTGACATGGTGGGGAAGTTTAAGGAGTGGAATGTCACCCTCATCATTTTATCTTGGATCGAAATGCGAAATCTGTTGCCAATAGCATCAGTTTCGGAATGCGACTCTAATAAACAATCCTTTTATTCTATCCATACTAATGGAAACCAACGAAATTACTTTACGGGATTTTAGTTAGGGACGTTTGCTCTAAAACAAAAGGGTCCCATCTTTTGTATGCTTAAGAACTCTTGAGTCAAACTTTAAATAAGTAAACTTCTACATATGCATATGTAACATTCCCAAGTTAAATATTTATTTATCGGATGCCAAAACTAATAATTAAGCAATTCCTAAATGAAACTGTTTTAGTAGGTCATTATAATTAGACAATTTCAATATAACATTAGATCTGACATATTTAGAATTATTCTCAAGGCAAAAAGACACAAAATAAAGAAAAATGGTTTTTACCTCCGTTTCATAAATGGTATAAAAGCAAAAGACGAGGGATTTCTTTATTTCTTCCTCGCGACAGACAGTCCAACACGTGTGTCCCGACTTGCCAGTGGGCACTTAAAAAGTCTCATTTTTCTGGAGGCAATAAGAGATTTCCTATTTGCCTAAATGCTAGCTAGAACAGGCTTTACTTCAGCACATCTTGGACTACCTTGGACTGGACTAGGAAGATATCCATGACAATCTACTTCTAGTATCGGACTTTATTAAAGTCAAAGGTTTCACTGGTCTGGCCGGACTTCGTCTAACCAGAAGGACGATTAGTAACAACAACAATAGTAAACATTAAAAAATATATAAATTTCAAGCTTTTGAAAGTTTTAATTGATAAAACTGAAATATAATTTTTTTTTCTTATAAAATAATATAATACGTTATATATAAAATTAATTTCTATTGAATGAGATTTCATTACATTGCATTGGCTCTAATGAAATAAATACTTGTAGCTAATGATTTTATATTAGCAAATTAATATCTGGCTCAAATTTTGAGAGAAAGGAGGAAGAATATTCAGTAATAAAGAATAAAGGCAACCTCACTAAGCTCTGATAACTCACTGCTATCATCAATATATTATAATATATAGTATGTATATCAACAGTTATTGCAGCATAACTTTTTTTACGTTAGAAATATTTGAATTTTGTTTTTTTTGTGTTTTGAATTCAGTATTAAATTCTCTTTTAAATTATATGAAATTCTTGGCATTTTGTGCAAAATAAATTTTCTATAAGCATACAAACTTAAAAAACATAACAGTTTTAAAAATTGTCCACGATTTTTACCACCAGTGTATGTGTGTGCATCTACATATAATCTCGAAAATTTTTAGCAGTTTTCAAAGTTTCTTCCACAATTTATTTCTGCTATTTTTATAAGTCCACGTAACATAGTCACACGCGATGCAATAAACTTCGAAAATGAGAAATGAATCAATGTCAGACAAGAAATCACCCTCTGGATTTATATTTCTCTCTTAAAATGTACACCAATTTTTTCTGTGTTATTTCGTAGATCTTGTCAGATCTAACGCTAACCAGTTTCACAATATATACCATGGCTGAAAAGCAGCAAATTGCAACAAAAATTATAACTTTGTATCTAATATACAACAAATATCTGATATACAATGAACTATACATATAAATATGACATAAAAGAAATGCACTTGTATTACTTTACCATAGTTTTAGCAACCAGGCAACTGAAAGTCTAAATATTTGTTCACTTTAATAAGTACGGCGATTAAGACGATTTCAAAGAAGTGAATATTATAAAAAGGTGGTGCTATTATATATGTGTATACAACCCCTTAAAATTCCTACAAATTTATCACTGACCCCCTACACTTAACGGCTGCAAGTGAGATGGATCTCTTTTTTTTTGTGTTTGTTTGGTTATTGTGTTTCCTCCTGCCTTCTCGGAGCATATCGATGGGTAGAAGAAATCAATACTATCAACCTGCCCAAGCTTATCCCAACTCCCATCTTCCCTTACCCCCCTTTTTCCTTCAGTCTCTTACTATCCTTTTTTTTTCTTCCTTTCCCTATTTTATTTTCCCCTTTTTTCTCGTTCTTTTCCCTCTTATATATACCCATTTCTCCCTCTTTGTATCCAATGCAATTTTTTTCTTGCTTCTCTCTCCTCTTTTTTCCTCTTTTTTTCCCCCTCAGTAAGTGTGGTTAGAAAGCAAAGGAGCCTAGAGTTTATCGTGGACGCCTCCTACAGTGATTCTCTCGCTCCTTCTCTTACATTTTGATTTTATTTCGTCAAAGAGGAAAGGAGGGGGTGCAGACGATTTAAATTATAATGTTAACGTTTGCTCCTTCCAACACCCCCCCCCCTTTTCGTACATGATTTCCGGTACGGTTGCGAGTTAATCACGGTTAATCGCCCAGATCGTTGCCTTCTTCAAGTCACTAGGGAGGTGATGATCAGGTTTTACGCAATATTGATTTTGTGAGCTTGCCTGTTTTATTGCTTATTTATTTAACTTTTTTTGGCATGGGCGGATGCCGCAATTTGTTTTAAGTCACTCCTGTTCCGAGTATTTTTTTCCCTTCGCCCCGCCATCTCCCATTAGGGGCGTCATTTTCCTTGCAGTGGAACCACAGCTTTTCTTTCAAAAGAATCGAAATGAAAAGAAGGGGAATGGTAAAAATAAGTTTAGGGGTGCCATCGATTACACTATTTGACATCGATTTTGTGTTTCTGGAGTCTGTAAGCAAAGTCTGTTTAACTTATGTCAACAGAATTAGATTGGATTGGTTAGATTTGCGTCACACATTAAAGTACTTCACTAAGTTCCGGCGTCAAAAAGAAAAGTAAAGTTCTCCCAACTAAATAAATGAAAGGGAAAAACTTAGGGGAAATGAGAATCTTTTCACATTTAACTCTTCCAAACAAAAAATATTCTATATTTGGAAAACAAGGGATGAAAAAGCGATGATTACAAAAACATCATCATAAATTTCAAAAAACAATGATATGACACATTTTAATAATCAATTTTAAATAATGGTGTAAGTTAGGAGAATAAGGTGGCAGCTTTGGGATCATGTTCATCCCTTAACCGAGATTCCAAATTATGAGGGGCGTCGACAATATGTATAGCAATATAGTGCAACGTACATAAGCAATCAGTCAATCAATATGATGCAAGCCCTATTATTTTATTCAATCCTTTAACTGCCGATTAAAAGTTACGTGATTCGTTACCCAGTGCTACTGTTTTTAACACAGGCACACGTGTGCTGTTTATTAGGTGGCAAAGAAAAGGCATAAATTAGCAAATTTTTCTCTGAAATAAGTAAATCCTTCGCAAACATTGTCAAGGTTATTTTATTGTATTTCAAATCCTTCGGAATAGTTTTACAGCCAGCAGCGCGAAGTAATTGATCCCATTTCAGAAAGACGTATATATATGTCCGAGACATTTAACGCATCGGTTGAGTTAGACGTATATATGCGCCGGTGGCACTTAAGGGGTTTAAAATAGCATCTTTCGAATTGAAGTTGTGAGTAGAAGCTTTGACTGAGAAAAAAGGGTTAATACACGTTAAATCTGTTTCGGTTCGGAATCCCCACATTGTCGTGGAGTGGAAGTTTGGAGAGTATGATATCTGTTCAGGTTTCCTCCTCGTTGCTTGACTGTGTTTCAAAACTTCAATGTCCATCGCAAAATAGCCCCAATGCTGCTGCGAAATTCAACGATAATAAATAATCTACATAAATACTCCTTTGAAAAAAGAATATTCAGACATTGGAATATAAAACGATCATGTATTTGTGTGTGCTCTAGCTTAAGGCTTAACTAATGATTTCTTAATTAATTGATTGATTGATTATAAAGGTCTTCCTTTGAAACTACACGAGGGCTGTTGACGACAGACCTTGTAATTTTGAACCACAATGGAAGATATCTGAGCTGATACCTACTCTCTGAACCTCCGCAACACACCAACATGAGAATTTTGAACAGTGACAGATTTAACATACCTCTGGACACAGTGGGTCTTAGTGATTCAGGTCTCGAACCCACGACACAACAGAAACAACGCCGGCTAAGTTCGCGGCCACTTATGATTGGTTGAAGAAGAGGACGAAAGTTGTAATAATATCCAAAATAAAGAGAAATCATAATCATGTTTTTAAAACTTTTTAAAAGCCAACTCACTTCCTGCTACCTAGTGGCATCATTAGTTCTACTTTCACGCGCGTCATAAACACTTTATAAAATAAAAAGCAACAACTTTTGCAATAAAAGTTAAAACTAATTCTATTTACAATTGTAATTTAAGTTAAAATTTAACATTATGCGTCTTTTATTCAAATTGATCGCGTATAAATGTATAACTTTTTGGATATTTAGTGTCAGTTGAATTAGAATGAATATACGTATGAAATAGTTTCATACATATTATTACAAAAAAATTATTTAAATGCCATATTTTAGTAAAAAATGAAGGAAGCATGACATTTATAAGAGGTTATGATATAAATATTTATAGATTATATTAAGGATGGAAACGATAATTACTAAGACAAACATTTAATTAATAAGAGACAAACATACTTGGCGATGTACAGAGAATTCTGAATATCCATAACAACAACTGCAAACGTTGCCACACAATTTCCAATTTTTTAATTATTAAATATCACACAAATGTGGACCTTACACATTTTAAAAACATTTAGAAAAATGCTTCTAAAATAATAATATTTTGCATATACGTAAGTAGGTAGGGCATCAATACTGGGGCTGAACTAATATTATTAAAATATGTGATTAGGAAGAGGATTTATTCACATTTTATTATATATAAAAAAAAGAAATTTTAACAATAAACACCCATTACTATTTCAATTGATCGTAATTTGAAAATAAGATGAATTTTCCCAAATTTCAGATTAACTCCTGCATAGATGTCTTAGCTATATCTAGGTAAAATATTATTATTATAGAAGCATTTTTCGCAAAAGGAGAATATTTTGAAAACATCTCATTCATTCTTCATTTTTATGCTAAAAAGAACTGCATTTAAATAATGTTTTTCTTGTATATAATAGTATCCTTAAAACAATATTATAAGTACATTCTAGTTCAATTGACACAAAAAATATCAAAAAATTATTCATTTATATCCTTTTTCAAAATCACGGATTCCGGACTTAATTAGTCACCTTAAAAGTGGACAGCATTTAAAATATTGATACTAAAAAATAATAATTCATTTTTTTTAAATAAGAGATAAGCTTAAGAATATTTTTCTTATCGCAAATTGTTTCAGAGTATGCATCCCTTCCTAAAAGACTTACGATTGTAACACACTGTAACGAGTCTATTCGCGTGCCTCTTACTAATCCTCTGGGGGGAAATCTATTACTTTAAATATTGTTCAATTGAAAACTTTCTCCCGAAGAAGAAGATGCGATCTATGTAAATCAGGGTTTATATTTAAGCGTTGACTTTTAGGTTCGGGAGAGAGAAAGATTAGGAGTTAGATGATAGAAGTTAGTGATTATCGTAAAGTAATTAAAAGCTAGACGAGAGCGATTCGTCAAACAATTAATTAATAAATAAGATTGATAATTGACGGTCTAGTCAATAAGATATTTAAATTAGAATGATATCGACCAGAAGTCGATTATCTGAGATAGGAGTTACAATTATTTAGAACGTAAATTACCAAACGTTCCAAAAGTGATTCTACTTATAATTAAATATTAAATATCTCGTCCTCCTCGTTTTTGCTCCAGTACTTTATTATAAGTGCATTTCCTCACCTGGGTTTGTGAGACTTATTAAAGGATTAATAAATTATATCTCTGTTTGATTATGGCTAGTATTCATTCTAAATCCCAATTATTAACGGATATCGGGGACATTCTACAACACGGAGACATTCCTTTTTCAGAAATCAACCAAATACAGATGGCTGAATAATTCATTAGTTTATTACACATTCAGTGATATATCGTGAAAATAGGTGACTTTCTCTACGTTCGGCAAATTAGATAGTTTTAGAACACATAAAAAAACCTCTGATATGACCTAACAAGTCTAATCCTATCCTCCATCCGGAAACAAATTCATTCCTAACATCACTCCGATGACCTTCTAACCTCCCCCGCAGATTTCATGCAAATCAAAAAATATGATAAACAATACATATACAATTTAAAACATATTCTGCATATTCTTAATTAGCTTCATGGTTGTTTAATTCAAAGCACGTTTTAAAGTCAGTTATAAGCCCATTCTGCACTACAGCATTAGCAGCCAGAGATTAATTACATTCCACCCTCCTTCTCACGGGGGTGGGGGTGCGCCATCCCTGCACTGTTTGGGAGGCAGGCACGCAACAGCATTATTTATTTGCATTACGGCAACCATTCATATAAATTGAAAGGAAACTTCCGACATCTCGCTTTCGAAATCCAGGAAGAATGATGAATTAGGAAGATTGTTAATTTAGCAGGTTAAGTAGATGATGTTTACGGAATTATGCCTGTAATAGTATAGTATAAATATTACTTGTCTTAAGATTCATTATTAAAGTATTTGTAATACTATATTTTTCGAAAATAACATCTTATTATATAGGCACAGTTATTCACTTAATAGAAATCATTAGCTATTACTCACCAGCCTCCTTATATATGTAGTGGTATTTGTACAGCTGTATATTGTTTTACAGTTAATGATATCCAAGTTCTAGCTTTCAACAAACAATATTCCTACAGCCCTCATTTGATTTAAAAAGGAGAGATATTGAATCCACACATAAAAATTAAGTAATTTTTCTAACCTAGCTCCTCTGGAAATCGATTCACACAAAACCCACTCTTAGCGAATCTTTACTCAACAAAAGATGCCTGCCTGCCTAAATTTGAAGCTAATAAGTCTAATAGCTCTAAAACGGAAATTTTTGTCTATATAAAATGCCCCTTTAACTCACCTTGGGAGTCGATTTCCGCAAAATACGTTTTTAGTGGATCTGTAAACAAAGGATACTTGCTTGCCGAATTTCAAGTCTGTAGGACCAATAATTGAAATAAGATATAGTTAAAAAAATAAAAAACATCCTTTTATAGATAATAGAACTATACTTAATCTGTAACTGTAACTTAATCTTTTAGTCACCAAATCTGGAAATGGGATCTGAAAATGGAAAATCGTTAATCCTGATGATTCTGATCAGGATAATGGAACAAAATTATTACATTATTGTACTGTCATCGGTCCTGGACAAGTGAGCAAAATTTCGAATATGAACTTTTAAAGTGGGTAAAAATTGAGTTCAAAGATCCCGTTACATACACACACACAAGCGAAGCTTATAAAAAGATTTTAAAATGGTAATTTTTGTTCACATCATTCTTGGAAGTCGATTTCCGGAAAACCGTTCTTAGCTAATATCTACTCAACAAATAAATACGCCTGTTTAAGTTCCAGACTGTAGATCTAATAGTTCGAAAAATAAAGGTATTTTTTTTTTGTCTATAACGCCTCCATAACCTACTTGGGAGTCGATTTTCTCAAAATCCGCTTTTAGCGGTTCTCTACTCAACAAAAGAAATAATTATGCCAAATTTCAAGTTTGTATTTTTAACAGTTCCAGAGATGTTTTGATGATTGAGTGAGTTGCTTTTTTCCTCTATATAGATTAGGAAAAGTGAAATTTATTTTGTAAACCTTTTTGTCGAATAGGAGTTAAAAATTTTATGGGTTTTCTTGTACCATAATAATGAAGTTATTTTCCCAAATATTAAAATATAAAAAGTAAAATGAAGCTCATTTTTAAATTTAAAATATAAAACTTGCACAAAAAGGATTCAGTCTAAAAAAAATATATTTCTCATAAAATGTTTTTATTGTTGATGTTTTCAACCAGAATTGAAATCATCTGCATTTAAGCGCGCTCAAAAAATGTGTGCTTTTTAACAACAAACACCTTTCTGAAACTAATAATTACCTCGATTTATTGAACGATACATCAACGAATTGATAAAATAAGTTGCATTTTTACAAAATCTTAATAATATTTTCTACAAGATTGTGAATATTTTAATACTAGGAAGAATTTAAAAATACGCAATTTTTTTTCCAAAATAATATTTTTTTATACTTTCGTAATTTTGCTGCTTCATTACATGCTTTAAAAAATCAACAGAGTGATAAAGTAACGCTACACATAATGGTTAACATATATAATGACTTTGAAAGGTTTCATAGAGGTAAAAAAAATTATTAATAAAATATACGACTTTTTTTAGAATTGGTTTAAGCTGAAGTTAAATATTATAGTAGGATGAGCTAATTTTCGAACAGTTATACTGGATAATTCACCCTATTTGCTCTTTAGTTCCACAGTTGACCATTCAAAGGCTTTTTAAAAAATAATATCAAATAAAATATTATTGTAATAATTTTGTGGACAAAAATTATTCATTGATATGCGAAAGGTATTACATACACTAGATTGTTTCCCCATCCATTCTACCTTCCTTCATTCGTAAATAAAATTTGTGAACATAGATGCAAAACATCCTTGAAAAAAAATTGCAAGACTTTTTTTTTATTTTTAAATATTGAATCTGAAATGCACTAAAAATGTGCAGTAAAATATTTTTATGATCACTTTATAGTTAGTTTTGCTTTCATACAAATGAAAATGAATTGTTATGCCTATTCACAAGTGCAAAATCAACCACACATAAAAATAAATACAAAAAACTTCAACAAACGCAACAATTGTGAAATTTTATTTCGCCAATGAATGATCACATACATGTAAAAAAGTTCTTTCACAAGTAGAAAAGTACTTAAAAAAGTACAAAACAAAAACCAATATTTTTTTCACCTGTCTTTTACCAACTGAAAATAAGTTATCAGTGATCGAAATTTTCGTTGAAGTCGAACGCGTGACCAAACAGGAGAGTCACGAAGGTCACGTGACGAAACCCCATCCCTCTTCGTTGACCAGTGACGGCAACGACGACCCTGACAAGGTGTAGAAACCAAAACGAATTTTAACTTTTTTTTTCCACTTCAAAGGCGGCATTCCAAACATACGTCAATCGACCTTGGTGAGAGCCACGTAATCGTTTATTGTTTCCATTGAAAGTTATTGACACACTTAGTTTGACGACACGGGATCTGGTTTCTTTGTTGCTCTTGACCACCCACAGTGGCCAGTTTCTCAGTTACGGATTCGGTGAAATTAGTTATAAAAACCATTAATAGCGAGGTCTGTTTCTTCATTAAAAGAGCTTGTTTAGAAATGAGTATGCGTGTTGGTTAATTTATCGCTCTGGGAAATTGTTATGATTCATACCGGTTTAGAAACACAAAATTGGTGTCTTAAAAAAGTTTTAAAATCAAAGAGCGAAACATTTTAATCATGAAATACTAACCGTAAACGCATGATGATAATGTGCATCAAGTTCTAGATTCACAAATAATATGAGAGGTTTAAAAATTATTTTGTATTTCAAAATTGTATATTTCTTTGTCATTATTTTTCTTAGTAGTTTAATTAAGACCTTGAACATGCAAAATCAAATAATAACGGAATAAATTGTTAACTTTTACTTATGCAGGAGCATTTTAAAGACTGTCTTTGCTTAATGCAGTGTTTTCCAAACTTTTAACATATGTCTACCCTTCTATAATTTTCGTAACGCTGAGTGCACCCCGTAAAAAAAGAAAAAAAGGATGTATTTTAATAACAGTTAAAATATATTTACTTTTTCCTTTCTTTTGTGACATACACAAAATAATAAGAAAAGAGGAATAAAATTATTCATAATAAAATATAAATAAAAGTTACACAATAAATAACATTTATTTGGATTAATAAGAAGGATGAAATTGTTTGTGTTGAGATGATCATCATAATTTAGTTTCCTAGTTGTTAATTTTAAACTGAGATGCGGTTTCACGCAAGTGCCGATCTCAGCTCTCTCATCACCGGCCATGCTTCACGTCTTAAGGCATGCTCTGGACCTCGACCCCAATGGGGGCCTTGTCTAGTTTTTGACTAAGCTTTAATAAGATCATGATTCGAAAAATTTCAACGGCTAAATGTTTTTTTCCAACTGTATTCTCCGAAAAACTGGGAATATCGGACAATATGTCAACTGGCTACATGTGATGACCGTCATCCATGTATAGGCCTACCACCATACCCATCATTACTCACTCAGTCAAAAAGCAGCAGTCGGTCGAGTCAGTTTGTGTGATTGTTGTCATGCATATTTATTTGTTCCGGGTTATTTTCTGTACTAGTATTGACATCGTGTTATGTACCGTCACTTTTAAAGGCCATAAGTGGGGCTACATTTGTTGTAAGGGCCCAGGGCTACATTTGCATAGATGTTTAGGCCTCAAGAAGTCTCAAGACGTCACTGGTTCCCCGTCCCAATAGTCTGTTCCTTTATTTCGACTTGGGCTAAGCAGGGGTGCAGTGCATATCCCACAAAAAACCAGTGAAATGTCACAAAACTCTTACGCCTACCACACATTGGGAAACACTGGCTTGATTTTAAGGAATAGGACCCGAACTTAGAATATTTTTTTTTCAGATTTAAAAAAACTAGGACATTTTAATATTATATTCTAGCCTCAGTATCCCATTAAGATCTCTCTCTCTCTCTGTCTCTCTCAGCATATTTTTAAATATATTACTCATTTTTATCTGAGTTGATCCATTTTTTCTGATATAAAAGGTGTTTCGCATTTTTTCTCCTATACCGTAATGCTTAAATGAGCTATTACTCTGAGTGCTTAACTGAAAATATAAATATTTATAAAGTATTTAGAAAATTTAAAAAATCCATATTATAACCAGATGTATGGATTATAACGTTACAAATTTTCATAATTGAGACATTTTTCCATCTGAAAATGTGCCCAATATTGAGTTCAAGCTATCGTTTGTTTCGCGAAAACATCCTTAAGAAATGTAGATTTCAGATAAAGAAAAAGTATTTCAGTATTAATATAAATTTGCATGCAATTAAAACACAATACTGGTTTTACTATTTTTATATAAATTAATAATGTTCAATAAGTAACTCTCTTTAAATTTTTATTTAAAAGTTAAAAAGAAACATTTAGTTTTAAAAATTGGAGCAGAAGCATTACAATTAGAATAAGTAACATATTTAAAAATGCTAGGTTTTTAAGTTGAAATAGGGTTTTAATATTGGTCACGACGATTAAACAAAATAAAAAAAAGCATTATAACAATTTTGGACTTAAAACCCAATTAATACAAAACACGAACTAAATTTCTTGAAATAAATGTTTAAGAATTTCTTGTTTATAATAATAATAATTATGGAAAGTTTTTCTTAATGAAAAAAATATATATACATATGTATATAATTATTGTAACTGCCGTAACAATAAAGAAATAATTTTCGGACCATGTTTATATTCTGTTTTCTTAAAAGAATAAAATGAATAAAACTAAAATATAAATGCTTATGAAGCAATATTGTATTTCTATTCAATCTTCTTACCTTGTCTCCAGTCACCTTTTCTTTCTTTTTGTTTTGTTTAAATGTTAAAAAAATATTTTTGTTATTTATTCAGATCTTACTGTATTCATATATTTATGTATAATTACAGAAAATCCTCGTTTGGAGAAGATAATATATTTGTAAAAACATTTCTATATTTGTTCCAATCAATGGCTTATTTCATTTACAGTTTATTTTAACTGATGTCTTAAAGAACGAATAGTATATATATAGACATATTATTCATAATCATTCAATGTTAGAACATTGACATTGAAAAAATTGTCTAAGGATCTAATACCTGCACCTGGCAACAGGTCAAGCATAGTACATGGGAGATCTGATAATTGGTCAAACATGTATGGAAGGATCTGATAATGGGTCAGATATATATACAAGAAGACCTGACAACGAGAGGGGAATCAGAGAGCAGCCACTCAGCTCTAACTCACGAAAAATTTGGTTTCCAAAACATCAGGAAGGCATCATTTAGGCACGCCTCCCGTACCAGTCCTCTCCACCAATGGTCATGCAGTATATCGCAGACTATAAAACACCACTTTCGTCGCCTCCCCTCATAGATGACCGCTCCTCATTCCTTTGATTGCTGACGCAATTCACCGGCTTTCCTTCCTTGCGCTTCCCTCCATTCTCTCCCCACCGGTCCGTCCACGCCGCAGGTCACCATCGCTTGGGAGCCACTTCCTCCCCCCCACGCTGGGGCCTCTTGATTTGTTTTGTATTTCCGTCATGGGGATCTTTTTCGCCCATCTTGGGTAAAAGCGCTGCGCGCAGCAAACCCGGTTCTTATCTAATTTTAGTAGTCCCCTCATAGAATCTCAGACATGGGATTGAGGGCTGCTTGCAGTCCATATGCCCAAAGACCCGCTGTAAAAACGAGAGGGGAGACACAGACTGGACCAGACTAGGCGGAACGAGAGCCACGGGAACCAGAAAGCTGGAGTTGAAAAAACATGGTCGGGCGAAGAAAGAACGATGGACTATGTATTTGCAATCTACTTGAATCTAATGATTTTTTTCTTGTCCCGTAGGAAGATCTGAATAAATTGTTGGGATAAAATACGTCTGCGATTATTTCTACAATTTGAACATAACAGCGATCAGCCAAATAATCCGGGGGGAAAAAAGAACCCAGAAGTTTACAAATTGTTTTGCACGAACTTATTCTATTAAGACACTTATTTGAAAATCAAAAACAATGTATTTAGAAAATACATAACAAACAATAATTTTACTCTCCTAAAACGTCATGTTTCAATTACTTAGAGTACCTTTTTTTCCGCACAAAAAGAGTTTCTACGTCACTCCAAAATCTAATTCACAAAAAGATAAATCTGAAATAAAAACATAAATAGACCTAAAATACAAAAACGGCTTCACTAAAACACATGTGTAAAGAACTAATCTCCAAAAACGATCAAACAAAAAACGGAGCAAAAAACAAAACAATATACCTTGATCAGATCAGGATAAAACAAAGGATCTGTTGTTCACCTTGGAGATCTCAATTAAAGGTGAACGATTTTTCTAGTTGGATTTCAAAGAGGTAAACAAAAGGGGCGAAACCACAATGGAAGAACAAGATATAGAACAAGAGAGCTTCGGCTTAAAAGGATAAAATTATCGCCGTAGAATCACTGAGGGTAAATGAGTGGATTGAAGCTTAAAAATAGAGAATAGATGCTGAAGACACTGGAGAGATTATACGCAGTGATTTTGTGTTCTGGCCACGATTTCTCTTGTTTACAATGTTTAACATTTGTTGAATGTCAAGATAATTAAAGTATTTTTTTTTCTAACTTTGTGATTTATTGATACTTTCTTTTTCGTTTTTCGTAATCTATAAATTAAATCCGATAAAAAAATTTGCTTGAGTAAATTTAGAATCAAATTTTACTAAAAATAAAAACACGTAAGACGTACATATATATAAGGAAGTGATTTTTGTTTACCTCTCTCACTCAAATTTGCCAAAATGAAAGAAGTGAGGGGTGGGGGAGGGGAATATTTCCGTATAATTATTTGAGCATTTTTCAGGTGTACTTAAAGGGTAATGAGACTAAGTATTAAAATATGTTATTTAATATACGATCTCCTTAAAATTCAGTACGAATATTATTAATATTGTTATGAATTTTGTGTAATGAATTTGAAATAGTGTAAATAATTTATATCTGGATATGTAATACGTTTATATTACTCTTTGTTGCATTCATTTGATGCTAAATTGTAATATTTGCAAATCGTCGTCGTTCCTCACATTATTATAGTGATTCAACGGAAACTTGGCATCATTTTAGCAATCATTTTGGCGATTTCGTGAGCATGTTGGCGCCCATTTTTGCGATTATCTTCCATATGGATTCTTCTGGAAATTATTGGAGAAATCTACTAATATCACGATCTATGACGCAAGCGGATCATTCTCGAAAGACCCGTGAGGCCTAGAAATAGGGAGTCGCTCCGCAAAACTGAGTCAGTTTTGTTTTGACTAGGGTGT
>BMAO01029141.1:0-33222 GCA_019973975.1 Trichonephila clavata
TTTTTGCCGCTAATGCATGGTTTTGCCACTTATCTGATGATTTAATTTATAATTTCAGCATATTTATACATTAAGTGTAAGAATTAGTATTTATAGGAACATAAATTTAAAATTTCGTGGTTTTAAATAAATTCATAATAACCCCTGAGTCCATTTATTTAAAGATTAAAAGATTATCAACGAATAGATATCTATTATAATGGAAAGACCAACAAGTACTGATGAACTATAAAATATTCGGATGAGAAAATATAAATATTCAGAACATTTCAATGGTTCTTGCTGATTTAGTTCAGACTACTTTTAATTTTTATTCATTAGCGAGAATTTTGAAATAAACATTTTTAAATTACAGGTGAAAGCTGAACGAAATGCAATTTTGTTTTGATTTATTGTTAGGCTGGTAAACCGGTATTCAAAGGCGATACAATTCCTGGGTACACCTGCACCTTACTGATAAATCATTACTTTTATGGAGGAAATCATAAATTGTATGACCCGACATAAAGATTTCTAATGCAGGAGATGAGGGCTATACGAAAACTCTTAAAACGAACTCTAGATGAGATGATAAAGTATTGTAAATTATTGAGAGATTTAATTGCTTGAGAGGAGAAATTGTATTACTTTTTGGCCCGGTCTAAAAGATAGTAAAAATCTTCTGTGAAAAGTGATTGGAGGCTGCAGAAATTTGTTTAAATTAATTTAGATGTCTAGTAACTGTAAGTATGAACTGTAGGTATATGGAAATAAGAGATTTATGCTATTTATTTCTTGATTTAGTTAAAATTATGATGAAAATATAATATATGTAATAAAGTTATTTTTACACTTTATGAAAATAAGAGATATTATCCATATCTCCATCATTTTATTGGGACAATGTATATATACTATTGACAGAGATATATACGTTAACACATTACTATTACTACATATATATATATATATCTAGCTACACCCAAAATCACCCTTGCTGGTATTTATGATAGTTTTAAACATATATATACCGTTTATAAATATATACATAAATGACAACATCAAGTCCCGATTGCCAGAATCTGACGGTTTTGCAACATATTTATAACGGTAACCACGCCTTGACAAAAAGGAGAACCTATCTAATTTCGGTATTTAAAAATCTCAAAATTAAGTATATAGCCATTGGTTTGTACTGCAACACCTTCAGAATAGTATGATCTCAAACCAAATTGTGGGTTGTACTCTGTAAATAAACATGCGTTTGGTGACATTTAACGAGAAAAATTAAATTTTTATTTATCAGCACTCTAATCCCCAAGGAGAGCTGTCGTAAGAGTCATTCTGGTGATTGCATCTAAATAAAAGAAGCTGGGAACCAATGATTATGAGATCTGGTATAAAAGTGAATTTTTATTAGTATAACCTAGTAACTCACTTCCAGGAGAGTTTGAGACCTGCAAGATATTCTATGATCCGTATTCAACTAGTAAAAATTGTTTAAATACCGCAGGTATCTTAGCACTCAAACAGGAATTTTTCATAACTCCTCGGTCCCCTGCAATCCATCCTTGGGGCTTGATTTTGCTTTTACTTTTGCAGAACTTGATTCCCATGGAGAAACATACCACCACCTTTCAAGGAGGTAGATCTAATAGCGAAAACGGAAGCACTTATCACTACTTTAATTTGTAGCTGAAGTTAAGACTGATGATTTGCGGAACCCATTTGGTAGCGATTTCACCTACGAAAGGAACCGATGACATTAAATCAAGACTGTAATGTCCATAGTTTAAAACGGTGGTAATTTCAGGTATAATTGCCCTTAAGCCCCGCAACAACAATTTAATGCCAAACCCATGAAAGGTAAGGAACTGTACTTTGCGAGGCAGATGAAGGACAATGAAGAATAAGCAACAGTTAAATTAAAATGGGTAACTGACGAGAATGCGCTTGAACTGCAATGCCCCTTAGGGCCAATTTTGAAGAAACATATTGTTATAGGGGATTCATCCATATGGAAAGGATTTGATTGGTGATTTCAGATTGTATGTCTAGTATTAAAATGGAATATTCTATAATGCCCCGGTTTCAAAACGCCATTAGTTTGATTTTTACGAAAACGTATTTTAGAAAGTGTATTCCACGGTGAGATAATCTACATTGTCGCGATCTCAGTACTCATACTTAGCTAAAGATTAACAAGATATTCCCACCAATTTTCAAACTTGGTAGGAGATATTGACAGCAACAGGCCACCATTTTAAAGCAGGTAGGTCAGCCGTTGAAACAGAAGATGGATTCCATTATGCCACTCATTCCGCAATGGCTACTTAGCTTATTTTTAACGAACCACCCCAGCTGATCTTTACCGGTGAAAAGGAATCTATTGGCGGAAGACAGACTGCATGTCTAATATTAAAACGGAAATACGACGATAGCCCCAAGCACCTGTAACGCTTTACCGAGTCAGCTGTTCACCAAACTTTTGGTGGTGGATCTTCACCGCGGAGAAAGGAATTTGCTACAATTTCGATTGCACAATGAGAAGCGAAAATGTTACCTATTTTAACACTTTAACCTGTAACGCCTCTTCGGCTTTGAAATTTCTGCAATTTGCCTTTAGTGATCTCACTCTATGAAAGGAATATACAACAAATTTGCCGGTAAATTGAATAGTCTTGAGAAAATGGATGAATAAATAAATACCAGTGAGCTTACTTTTCTTTATATGCTGTGAGGGAGCGATGTAAAATCATCGAGAGTCAAGACTCTTCCAGGTGGTGGGTAGCGGGGTTAGTCAGGCTATCTGCGCTTAATGAACGGTATTCGTAATGATGCGATAGGCTTCGCCGCGTTCCTGCATTGGAATATGGGACGTTAGTTACTCACCACCTATTCCTTTATATATAGGATATATATATAATTTATTTGATATATAAGCCCAGTATTTAAGAATCGGCTTATTGGTGGCCACGAGCATCGGTAACTTCGACCTTTATGAGAAAAGGCAGCACTTTAATTTGTATTTTGCACCTTTAAATTAAAGGAGATTGATTCGGCCTGCATCCTATGGTACAGGGATTTTACAAGACCACCTTGTGAAACTCACTTATAGAATAAACATGCGCGACAATTGCGCCCAAATCTATGAGAAACCGGTTTATATTATCACCTCCAACGCTGAGAGTCGCTCTAAATATAAATGTTCTAGTGACTTCTACCACTGCGCAGTGCAAACCACCCCATTTATATAGTCCTGTAGTTCGTGTTGAGCTGGCCAATATTCCTCATAAACTCCCCTCTGCTCCTAGGAGTTGATTGCAAAATAAGACTTGAGACCCTATTCCAACAAAGACGCGAAAATTTCGCACGGGTCAACGACCCAGGAAACAATACTTTTTCTTTACACCCCGGAACTTGCAAACTCTCAATGATTTTTGCTTACTATAGGTAGCACCTGTTCCAGGGCTGACCACCGAACCTAATTTAGGGGATCTCACTTATAAAAGCACCTATTACCCAATTTCGTGACGGTTTGGTTTATAGCTTAAAGGGAAACACGATGAGAATGCCCTTTCAATGTATTTCGCAAAAATTTGTCTTTATTGACTTTACTTCAAGAAAAGGGTTATACCACCAAATTTCAAACCAGGCTGAAACAGTCCGGAGATACCCTTTATTTAGTCAGTGAGGAGGAGTGAGGAACAGCCGCTTTTCTTTATATATATATTCAGGCTATTATTTTTATGTTTAGTAATATTTTTATTTATGCCAAACAATATGTGTAATAAACTGTAAATCTAAATTATTAATTTATTACGAATTTCATAGTGTAAGCATTGAGGGAATCTGAATTTGTCAAAATATCGAAAGGCCATGCGCTGGTTATATTGATAGATTGGCTGGTACGCCACACTGAAAGTAATAAGAACTGATGAGGTTTGACTAGATTACATATTTTCTTTAAATATGATGTATTTTACTGCCTGTGATGATATTTTCAAGAACTTAATTTCTTTACCTTTTCCTTTAGCCAAAGAGAAACTTTATAAGCAAATTGATCCAACCAGCCAATTAATACTGGTGGACTTATTAATTATTTACACCAATATGTGATTATTTACAACAATCTACAATATTATGATTTTATCTTAACTTTTGTGGTGCGTCCTGAATTTGAGGCTTATCTTTTCACGAAACATTAAAATCCAATATAAACCCAAAACCCTAAGAAGATTTGGGTAAGAGAAAACTGTATATTTACTGGATTCTTAAAGACTTTATAAAGTCAAAGTATAATAATTTGCTGGGGATCTTAATATTCAGATCTTGAGATGAAGTATATAAGAAAGTAGGTACCACGGCATTAACTGTAATTATTCATCTCCTGAAATTGACCCTGCTACTGCAGATTATATTGATCCAGTGAAACATCCAGTGTCGAGACCTTACTTGCTTTTAGCACTATTGTGGATGGTGTGGATTTTCCAGCAGGTACTTTTCATGAGTGTAGCCAGCATGAATTCCGCTGACTGATTTTCATAGAACTGAAGGAACCCTAAATCAAGAATTGTTATTCCAAAAGTATTGGCTAATACACTTCACCGTTTCCTGTTGTCTTTAATCGGGACATAAATATATGTGGTGATGATCACCCATTGCTTTCACTGGCCTGAAATCAGCGTGTAAGAGTTTTAAATTACATCCCTGGAGTAATTTATTTTTAGCGACTGAATTCATGCGGTTTCTAATGTATGAAGAAAATCTTAGAACATTTGGCAAGATACTTGCAAATGTTTCCCTGCTAGTAGCGATACTTTGTGCGGCGGGTATATTGATGATTTCTGCAATGAAGGACTATATTGAAACATACTGAGATGTACTACTATGGCAACGTTGATGTACCAAAAGATGAAAATAGTATAAAATAGGCTGAGCCCCTGAATAAATAACTGGGCGGTTAAATTACTGTAATATATACTGTAACCTGAATGCCTTACCTGGCACTTATATTTTTCAAACCAGATGGACAGCTTAAAGATATTTTGTGGGTGGCGTGATGGACAAGAACGAAAGGTATAGGTATAAAGCTTTATTTTTGAATTTATCGATGATAAAGTAGGTAGAAGGAATTATACCAGACATAAAAGTCCTTAAATGTAGCATATCTAATATCCAGACTGTGTTTCTGGCTGAAGGTATCAGGTGTGATGATGCGTCTAGGGGCGCGGAGACATTAAATGACGAAACAAAGATTGTTTCAGAAAAATTATGTATTTGTTGCGCAACCACCAGCAAGTTCTGGCAATAATGCGTAATAAAACAACACACACCGATAATAATATTTGTAATGATGTATTTATAATTTATTTAACAAACAGTTATGAATAAAGTTTATAAGACCACCAGAGATCCCATGGTCCGTCACACAAACCACAAACCACCTTCCTTACTTTATATTTTTAAACCATCACGAATCCGGTATAGTGATTAACCGACAATTATGATTTTAATTTTTATTTATGAGAATTTTATACCAATTAGATGTTGTACACGTGGGGTAAGAAATACCAAAATAAAAACTATATTATGACATGAATAAATATTAACGAGACATATTAGCTTTTACGTGCTGTAAGTGGATTTGAGATAACATTTCGGAGACTGATTTATGTACTTTAAAGACCACTACTTCAGTACTGGAGCGGAAGAAAGCATTATATGAACGACGACATTAAAGATAGCCAATAAAGAGAAGATTAATTAATTATTATTTAAATAGAAAAGAAAATTTTAAGAGTATTTGTAAATTAATTAAATAATAAGATTTCTTTAGATTGGTGGGTAGTATTTTTAAGAATACATGTAAATGATTCTAGTAAAATAAATGATCATTTTGCGGATTGACTAGAGTACGTAATTTTACAACAAAATCTATTGGTAGGTAACATTATTGATCTATATGTACTTAAAATTAAATTGGTAAGAAACAAAGATCTTAAAGGCCAAAAGAACGGTAACTTGTTAAATTTTATTTCTGGCCGGGAGTTTTTATAAATTTTCTGGTTAGATATAATTTAAAATGCGAACTGGAATATACTACAACAATTATTCCATTACTTATCTATTGCCAATCAAACACGTTTGTCTTCCTCCATATTAATCTTATAACTGTTATCTTATTGTCCGAACGTGAATATAGACTAACTGTTTTGATAAATAGCTGATATGCGAATCCATTTCAAAAGTTAAATACGGAAGAAGTGGATATAAGAGATGTATAGCCTCAGCCATTAGGGATCACCAAAAGTTTTGCAATTTAGATATTTGGTGTTTTTAAAGTTTTGCTTTGATAATTTATTTATAATTGTAATTAATTTATCTATTCTAAATTTGTCCAGTAAAGTTCCAAAAAGATTTGGCCAAATTGATAATTAAGAGGGAATTTTGTATAAATCGTAAGAATTTTGAAATTGGGTAAATTATTGGTAAATCCTTTCAAATTCGGTAGTATTAAAAAGGTAAGTAAAGATAAAAAGAGACGGTAATAGAGCGGTTAGAATAAGTTGTGGATATACTTTAGTTCTGAAATCTCTATCTTTTTCTATATATTTAAAACAAGCTGTATGTTCGCTCTTTTCACCTCTTTATACTAGCTTTTTCTCCTAGAGATATAATATTTTATATATATTTTATTCCAAGCAAATTTCAAATTTTGTCGCACAAAATACTTTCTATTCATCCATTCCAGTTCAAATATTATTTAAAAACTTGTATTGGATGGCATTTGACGTTAATACAGTTTTTAAAAATATTATTTCATTCATTAAATAAAAACGAATAAATAGTAACAATCAGAATAATAGTCCAACAGCATATATAGAAAGAAAATCGTTCGTATTCTCCCCATCAGGCGCGCAATGAATAGCGTTAAAGGACTTCAGCCAAAGGTCGTTTGTCTGAATTCACCTGATGGCCTACTTTCTGATAATAAGATTTTTTTTTACTGAGTTATTTCATTAGAATAATTACATTTAACAATTGAATAAATGGCAACAAAAATAGTCCAACAATATATATAAAAGGAAAATGGGAACAAAGGAAAATCGCTCTATTTTCAATTATTGTAATTGCCATATGTATATACATATTTATATTAATTGTAATTATTTAATAAAAGCAATTAAAATAAAAATTTTGTTGACCTATGAATTGATTCTAATGATTTTATTTACTTAATACTAAATAATATTTAAAATTTAAGATATAATTATTGAAAATTTAATAAAAGAAAATATTATTTTGATATGAATAAAATTACAAATATAAAATAAAATAAAAATAAAAATGAATGAAAAAATTTTGACTTAGAAAATGTTTTTGTGATGGGAGTGGGCGGGTTTCAACAAAGGAATCCGAGTTGAAGAGAGAAAATAATTAGATGCAAAAAGTTGAAATGAATTGGTATTGAGTAGAGCTTTTGTGATTGGCTGAACTGAGAGGTTAGCTATTTTTGCATTTAAGTTTAGGAGAGAAGCTTGACCAGTCATTGAGTAGTTAATTGAGAGAATTTATAAATAAAAGCAAAAGATAGATAATTTAAATAAAAGAACAAACATATTTAGGAATTAAAGAAAAGCAGGATCATTGAGGGTTGATCTGGGTCTGTGGAATTTAAGATCAGGTTTATATTTTTCGATGCCAGTGATCGATTTATTATCAGACACGTCAATTTTATTAAAGAAATTGGTAGTATTTCTCCTGATCGTTTGTCTAATAGTGGGTATTTTACTCGCAGCTTTGAGGTCTAAATTCTTCATAAACCAGCGAGCCTTAAGAATTTGCCTGACAATTAAACTTTGAGCACTTTCTAAATAATTAATTTGAGTCTTTGCTGCATGTCCCCAAACAGGGAAAGAGTAGCTCAGTATCGGTTTTAGGATCAGTGAGTAGATAAGCATTTTGTTTTCATTATTTAATTTTGATTTTCTGGAAATTAAGTGGTACAGTTTGTAAGGAATTAATATTTCTTCTTCCCTCTAACCCGGCTAGATGTGTGGGAGGAATTAATTGATCAGACGACATGATTCACTTCAATTGTTTATTTGTCACAATATTCAACATAGACACAATAATAATCCAATTAAGATAAATTTGATCAACAACTAGAGGGTTAAGGTGAGACAAGATAGCGTGGGATAATATATATGACTATTCAAATATATTCCTACGATAACTTATACAAGCTCGGTTTATCTCGGACGTGAGCCAACAATTTAACTCTAACTTCTACTAAAATATGAGCACAGTACCTGAACTCTTGCAATTTTTATCCATTGACGAGTCTTTACACTAATAGTTGACTTATCCTCTTTAGAGATTTTACTACATCATACACTGTTTACGTACCACTGTCGTTTCACTAATTCACCGCACACCGAGTTATCTCACTTCAGTAAACTTCAATTTACTTTACTAATCTTATCTCACTTCACCACTAAACTCAAGTAGAATACAGAATATATATATATATTAAACTTAATTACATAATCAAGTTTGTCTCGGTGAAAGTTAGTTGAAAGAATTCCCGTCGAGGGAATCCCAAGCGAATTAGTAAGAACTATAGATCCGTCATTGTTGCTTTAACATTTTCTAATAAAAGTTACATGCTGTTTGTAAGTGAGAGTTTTATTCAGGATAACTCCTAGGTATTTAGCTTGATTCGATCAGGAGGCTCTACTGTCTCAAGGTAGATGTTCAAGTTTTTGTATCTAGTGAAATTATGGCTTTGTTTGAAGTGTCTTATGGTTATTTTCCACTTGAAACCACTTAGGTGATGCGTTTCTTAATGATAGAGCTCATGATTGAGGGTATTGAAATTTAAAAAATCAAAATTAATGATATAAAAATAAAAGTTAAAAATTAAAATTTAAATTGTATAATTTTAGTAATTAAAATAATCGCAGATGATGAGTGTTGATTTTTGAAATCAGGAGTGATATTGCTTGTTGAAATTCTCATTAAAACCTGCAAGTTAAAGTCAGCCAACTTGTAACGATATTTACTTTTGTTTATATTCATGCAAGAAGAATTTTGTTTACAAATATATGTTGATCCAGATAAGAAAATTTTCTTTTTGGTTTTTTAACTGCATTATGAGAAAATGTTTTGATAATGTAATTGCTCTACCGCTGTTTTAATTCATTGATTATCTAAGTGGATAAATCATAGTTTTGTAAAAGAAGTTATAGAACTCTATTTCTGTGAATTTTAAATGAAACAACCCTAGTAGTCAAATACTGTTGCGTGTGTGTAGGTTTTAAATAATATTATGGAGTTCAGAATGTCTTTCCTGGATTTATTAAGTGACATTAAACACATAAACAAAACCAATAAGTTTAACAAATTAAGTTGGTGCAAACTAAAATATTAGACTGAAATAATAAAGAGTGTTAAAGTCTAATATTCGGAGATAAAATCCTAGTAAACAACGGGACCTATAGCTGCCAAGAACAAAATTAAGAATTAAAATATATGAGTAAACAAACACATCTCATTATGCCGAAGCCTACTAAGATTAAGACTGAGGCAGATTCCTTTCATATGGTTTCTAATGAGATAGATCACAAGGGGTCTGAGTACAGTCACGGCTCCACCCACTCAGTCCACCTGGTCCATAATTCACAACAATTTAGTAAACATAATATAAAGAGGTAATATAAAATTATTTTAAAGTGATTCTACTTAATGGATGGATAGAAAGTATTTTATTAACGACTGAAATTTGAAATACATATATATTTATATAGGAGAGAGAGTAACCGTGCAGGAATTGAAAAGAGCATGATTTGTTGTAATAATGCAACAACCGGTCAATAGCGTTGAAAATGGCTGTCACCACTTTGTCATTGTTTTAACAATACATTAGCATAAACAATGACACATCTAAGTGTGCGTCGAAAACTGGTAATTAATTTAATTAATTAACAGGTAGTTAATGAATCAATAGTTGAAAAACTACATTAACATCAAGTGTCACCCAATACAAGCGTAAGTATTTATTTGAACTTGATTGGATGAATAGAAAGTATTTTATTAACGAATGAAAATTGGAACAAGCTGTATAGATGAATATATATATAGATGAATATATATATACATATATATGAGGAGTAAGTGAGCTAACAGTAGGAATTGAAAACCACAGTTATAAATGATTAAACCTATTATCTATGTAACAATTTGTACTTATTTAGAAAGAAATTTAAATTTTTGGAATTTAAAGAACAGTTAATACAGTTAGTTTAGTATCGCTGACGAACATATTTCATAGTACACTTAGAAATTTCTGCTTAGTAATATGGGGAAAATGAGTTCAAGCACATTCGCACAAATGAAGAAATAAAAAATTTTCATAGTTGGTGTATTTCTTTCAATTCAGAAGAATTTCAATTTTTTTTTCTAAGAAAATTTAAACTTAAATAAAACCTTAAATAGTACATTAACAGTTGAAGAGAAAGCGTCTATTAGATACATTTTAAAATTTTAAATAATCTCATAATGTAAGTAAACTATCAATAAAATGAACTTATTTAGTTTAATTATAAATTAATTTACTTTCCTAAATCTTAGTTTAAAGAGAAAAATCGATGTATTGCAATAATTTAATTTTTGTTAATTAGTGTTGCATTACAAAAGAAAGACACATTTTTAAATAGAAATATTGAAAGAATGCCTTTTTATCATAGAAAACGGATCATTTCAGACTGAAAAATTAAACAATAAAATTTGAAGGAAAAATAAACAATTGTAGGCACAGTTTTCATTATATTAACACACAAGTTCTGCTCAAAACAGTTCATATAGTTTTTGATCAATAAGCAAAAACTGAAAACATAAAGGAGATTGTTGAGAACAGAACAATCTTACAACACGTTTACATAAAAATATAAAATAATATATCTTGAAATTTGAATTATTAAAATTTTCTTTAGATAACAGATTTTTGTCATACTCATATTGGTAATTATATTTTAAGGTGTTATATTTATGACAAAAGTTAAGTCCTTAAAGTTAGCATTGTTTTAGTATCTTTTGAAATAGCAATATCCACACTTTAATGATTAGGAATATTATATTTAATTATTTACAAATCAATAATTATCTACTCGTAATTACTGATCATGTAGGAAAACTAAGTAGCTACAAAATGTTTTATAAATACTATGAAGAGCATAATCATATTGCTTCAGCTTTATTAGTGCATATATTTATAAGAATAATGTAAATAATATAGATTATCCTTATCATTTTGGGATAATTTCACTGTGTTCTAATTATTTCCGTTTTTAAAATCTGGGTATTTCAAATTTTATAGAAATGACGCTTCATAATTGAGTGTAAACTATCATATTTATCAAAAACCGTACTTTTCGAATTTATGTATATAAGTCTTAGATAACTGATATTCAATATTTTGGTTTTTGTTCTACATTGTTTTTCTTGCTCTATTGTGTATAAATTTTCTACTGAAAGAGGAACGTATTTAGAATCTTGAGAAGAAGCTTAATCCTACATCACTGCCCTAAGTCTATGAAAGTTTTCGAAAGTGTATTAGATTTGGTTTACATTGAATTTTCTTATTATCAATTAGAACTTTGACGAATTTTTCAATCCAGGAAGAAGGAGGAATCTTTTGATCTATGATCACTTTTCGGAATTTATCTCCTTCTGATTTGGAGGACTTATTTACAACTTTTATTAACAGTTCGGTGAATAGTCCTGCAATATTATCGTAGATGAAGACAATGAAATTCCACCACGTCCTTGAATAGTCACCTCCCATAATCACCACTGAGATCTGTTATACACGTCCTGGAAACTTTGTAAAATCATCTGAAATGAACCAAAGGCTTCATCACGTTGTTGATGTTAGAATATCGTCATACTGGACAAGACGTTTATTCATATTAGTGGGTAAATAATTTGCTGCACTGATTCACGTTAATCTGCAGTTCATCAGCTATCAGTGCATGGTTAATTGACAAACTTTAGTGATTACTCTACTTTCTAATATTGCCTGTCGGCGGTCGCCAGTCTTCTACGAGGCTGGAAACACATTACCTGCTTTCGAAACGGGTGAACCATTATGTACACACTTAAGGGCAGTGCTTAATATTTATAAATACACCAGCATCGTATTAAGTTTTTGTCGCTTGAAACAAACTTTAAATTGAGCTTGTTCTTCGTATTTTCCTGTTCTCGTTAAGAACCAACATTAAACAAGCACTTTGTAAAATGTAAGTCTGTATGGAACACAAATGAGTCTCGATTAACAACGGGGATATCACCGCTGCTACACATGCAGCGTTTGTTGTTCAGTGTTGCTGGATCGGCCTTCTGACATTTATTCGAACTTTATTGTCAGAATTTGTATTTAAACTACTATTATTTATTCAACATGCATAAAAACTTATAAAATTTTTATTTCTATACAGGGTGTTTATAAACATGGAGTAACTTCAAAGGGTGATAGTACATGAAGACGAGTAATAGTAAATAGAAACCAAGTGTCCCAAACGTCTCCGGCGAGCAGGCGCCATCAAAGTTTAGGGTCCCAAATTTCAAATGATGATAAAACGGAAAAATGGATCGATTCATCGGCGGTTTTCACTAAATCATTCTTAAATTGGTATTTTCTTAAAAAGTTTGTGCCGACAAAGTTCAAAAATACCATTAGAGGGTGCTTTAGAATTTAGAGTACCGAACAACTACCTTTTGCCAGTATTTTTACTTGTTGAATGTTTACAAAGCTTAGATGTTAACTTTGAATTTTGAGCACAAAATTTAAACTATCGGAGCGGGTTATGGCGCAACAACCAAAAGTTCGGGGTTTAAATGCTCGCCGTAATGATCAAAATAAAACGATAAAGCTAAACTTTAAGAGGCGATAGTACAACACCAAAACAAGCAACACTATCAAAGAAATCATACTTATTTTTAACCCGAAGGTGATAGAGGGCGCTGAACAGATTTCGTTTAAGAGACAAAAGAAACAAAGAACATTTACGTTATAAAAATAAGTTTAATCAGAAATGACAATTGAAGGTTCGAAACTCTGACCATTAGAGGCGATGGCGTGGTACAACGGCGGAAGAAGGATTCACGAACCATTGAAACACGCCAGGAGTATCGCGGAAGTCCTGCAGTTGCCGAAAGTTCATGACGAGTTCTTCTTCGCAGATTGATAGAGTTCATTGAGCAAGACTCTGCCAGGTCCCCACAAAAGAAATTCAGGCATGAAAGATCGGGCGATTGCGCCGGCCAAGGACGGACCACCTCGCCCAATCCATTGATTTCCGGAAAGGTTGTATGGACACTTTTTGCACCTCTCGGCGCAAAATGAGCTGGCGTTCCATCCTGCTGGGAATCACACATTACTGCCGGATACGAGGGGGAAATATCTGTCATCATTTCCGCAGCACCTGTTGCAGAAAGGTGATATTTTTCGTCGTTCCAGCTGTTCTGGCAGATGATAAAATGGTCACCAATTATTCTGCCCAAACATTTGCGGAAAATCGTCGCTGATATCTATGTGTAGAAGACGCACGTGGATTTACATCTGCCCATTGGTGGAATTGTGGGTGCGAACACCGTCACGTAAATGTACATTCATCTGTAAAGCACAGTTGCACCAAAATCAGGATTTCTACGGTGTCTTCTGCAGACACCAGCGAACAAAACTATCTGACGAGGAAAACTCGAGTCAGTTCCGGTCTGGATGAAAAGGATGCATACTTTCATCCTTTAGTACCGCTGTCGAGGGTGATATCAACCGACTAGCCACTGCCTGCGTTTGTATTTGATGATCAGCCACCATATCCAGAATTTTTCTTCCACAGTTACCGTTCTGTTAGACTTCGCACGGCCTGTATTTGAACGTGCACCAAAAAGGATCCTGTCTCACACAACGGGTTCGCGCAAGGCACAAATGTTTTATCATTGGCAACCCCGCCTGTTGGGGGAAACTTTTATCCGTACAATCGTCGCGCCTCTGCACTATTCCCATTTGCAGTTCCGTAGATGAAGTGCATATCAGCCTTTTCTTGATTAGTGAAGGGCAACATCTTTCGTTACGTTTGTACCGTGATTTACACTTGCACACTCGGGTCAGTGGCTTTTATCTTAATAACAATTTGCATATGTGTTCTTCTTCTTCCCCATATCACAATTTCCTGTTCTTCTTCCAGAAACTTGCAACGAAAGCGCTTGCAGGGATAAAATTTGAAGATGCTCTAACACGTTTGCGTTTGAATTCAAATCATGCATTTTCTAATCAAAGTTGATTGTTTTGGTGTTGTACTATCGCCTCTTAAGGTTTGCTTTATCGTTTTTTATTTTGATCATTACATACGAGCATTTCAATCCCCCGCCCCCCTGAACGCGGTTACATTTGCGCCACTTAACCACTTCCGATGGGTTCAATTTTGTGCTCAAAATTCAAGTTAACATCTAAGCTTTTGTAAACATTTAACAAAATAAAAAAAATACTGGTAAAAGGTAGTTGTTCGGTACTCTAAAGTCTAGAGCGCCCTCTAACGGTATTTTTTTATTTTTGTCCTTAAAACTTTTTTTTAAGAAAATACTAATTTAAAGAATGATTTTAGTGAAAACCGCAAATGAATCGATCCATTTTTCCGTTTTTTATCATCATTAGAAATTTAGGACCCTAAACTTTGATGGCGCCTTTCTCCTTCGGAAGACGTTTGGGACACTTGGTTTCCTATTTACTATTACTCGTCTTGATGTGTACTATCACCCCTTAAAGTTTCTCCCATCATTTATGAAACACCCTGTATATATATTTAAAATTTTGCACTCAAAGAAAAAGGTGCTGCTTATGTTTGTCACAGTTGCAGAACTAAAATGGCTCTTCGGTATTTGTTTGCTTAATTGGTACAATTCATTTTCGTAATCGGTAAAAATAAATATATTTCTCTGAAATGCTAATAGATTTTTCTAAGAATCACTTTTTAATTAGCGCGATTCCTTGAAGCTACTTAATTTAATTTTTTTCTTTAACGTTACTTCCTTTTTAAATCTTTGATATTGTGTTCACTTTCCAGACAAAAATAGAATGCTAATTTATTTTTCATTCGTTTCAATACGTTTAATTTCAGACCTCATCACATTGATTTTTTATTCTGTATTTCAACATAATATTTTCATTCGAAGTAATGTTTTCGAATATTCCTTTCCATTTTTTAAATAAAATATATTAAATTTCACATAATATACTATCAATTCTTAAGAATTCGTTTTCAACTAAGCAATGCGATTTTTATTTATTTTCAGATATTTTCTTGGAAAAACGTGATAAAAGTTTGATAATTTGTGAGAAATAAAATGACACATCTCTTGAATTTGAAGTGTTGTAGTTCTAAACCAGGGGTGGCCAACCCGTGTCACAGTGTGGCACGGCGGAGTTATAACAGTGGCACACGAAAACTTATTGAAAAATATGAAAATATAACTAAAAAACATTTTTTATTAACAATTTTATTAAAATGTGGTTATCTCAAGCAAAAAAACCCTGAAAATTCATTTTAAACACAATTAATTGAATTACAATAGAAAACCATCATGTAACGCATATAAGAATATACTCCTCCGTGTGCGCTGACTTTCTAAAGGCAGTGCACTAGCGAGCTTTTAGAATTTGAGGGAGCACGTTTTAAAATATGTGTAAGGAAAAAAAATGAACTGACCGGTCAAAGTTTGCTACTCAAGAATGAAGATTCGCGATGGGATTAAGCTTTTCTTACCTATATTAAGGTACATTTAAATAATTTAAATTTAAGCTTACAGGGAAAAGATTGCATTTTACTCCTACCCTAATTAATCATATATCTTATGTAAATAAACTTTTGCACTTTAATCTCTATTTTGAAGGAAAAATCCAGGTCGAGTATTATAATATAACTATAAACCTAATTTAATAATTCTACGAGCTATAATAGATTTAAAAACTTAATTTTCATTTTACAGGATTCATTCAGAGCTAGGTTGGATGATTTTCAAGACGATAAAAAAATGATGATCTTTTTATGAATCCTTTTCAATTTTTCTACAAGACATTAATTGTTACCCACCTGAGGTCCAAACCAGAATTATTAATCTACAGCGTCATACTAGACTTGAAAGCAAATATAAGGAATTTATTTTAACTCAAATGATTCAAATTATATTGAATGTTGGAATTTGAACCAACAGTCAATTTTCCAAATTTACACGATTTGGCTATGAGATATTGTTGTAGTTTAGGATAAACATAAGTTTGTGAATAAATGTTTTTTTTTATAACGAACATAATATATACATAAAATCATAATATCCCTCAAAATTAACTGATATACATCTAGAACAGTCTAATTTTGTTAGCATCTTCAAGAACTAATCCTAATATAAATGGCGGTAAAAAGCTATAAATTCAAAAGCCCCATTAGGCAAATACTGCTTGTTTAATAATAAATAAGAATTAAAAGTTTAAACAGTTACTCATTTTTCTTGTATACCTAAATGTTTATAAAAGCAAAGTAAAACATTTATTAACAATAATACCTAAGTATTTACTACATTATTTTTAAATTTTCCTACTTAGACTTGTATAAAAAAAAATATGCTTCTTGCGTAAAAGTCCCATAAGTCAATAAGTAACATTTTTTCACCGTTATATATCTTTTTGTATGTTGGAAAAGTTGGAAGCGGCAAGCATAATGATTTAATATCAAATAGTGGCACTCTCTCTAAAAAGGTTGTGTGTGTGTGGTCACCCCTTCTCTAAACATATGCTATTTATTTAAAAGAATGGTATAAAACCTCGAATAAATGACTTCAAAACATAAGAGACATGCACACGTGCATCTCAAGTTTCTTCGTAAAAAAAGATTGTATGTAAAATACGGTGAAAAAACAAAAAAAAGTATGTATACCAGTTTGAAAGTACAGGTGTGCGCGTTACACGCCGGAATATTAAGTATATGGTTTTGCTCAGAATGTGGTTTTTCCATTTGAAGAGCTTTAATTTATAACACACACACACACACACCACACCCACACCACACACCCCACACACACCACACACACCACACACACACACACACACACACACCACACACACACACACACACACCACACACACACACACACACACACACACCCTTGTTTATCAGTGTTAAAATTAAAAATAAGTAATTAAGTAATTGTGCTAGTATAAAAGAGAATATTAGACAAAATTATAGATGAGAAGATCATGATAGTATTTTTGCTGTTTCTCATACATCATCATTCTCATTCCTAAGCCTCTAAGCCTTATTTAACAGATTTTTTACTTTGTTTTAAATTAAAATATAAATGACTCTAGGTTATTGACCCGTTATATAGGAATGGGAGTTCAAAATTTTCGTTCACAACAAATTCAACAGAATGACTGCGCCAGAACTAATATCGAAGGAACAGAAAGTTGAATGACAATGGCTGGGGGAATATCCATAGAAAAGTCAAATATTTATCTTGTGCAGACAATTTTAATCTCCTGTTCGTCACAGAAAACATGATTATTATTAGTTTGTAAACATTGTTACTCTGCAGGGTTGGTTGGTTTCAGTTTTTGTTACTGAGTCCTCATGGGACATATTATGCCAACGGCATTGGGATGTATGCCAAAAAGCAAAATTAAAAGTCATTCAATTACTAAATTAGAATTTTTAAATACCTATCTTCATATAATATAAAAAACTATTTATTTAAAATTAAATGCATAGAGAAAAATTAAAGTCATGCGAAAATTCAAAAACTTATGGGTGACGATTTTTCCAATCAAGATAATCACTATTAAAGGATAAGAGTTCGAATATTTTTGAAACCGAAAGAGTTAAAAATGGAAGATTTGATTAAAATCTATCTAATAATATAGCTAATGGATAAATACAATGACCACATTAACATTTATTGGGCAGGGAATATATGAATTAGAACAATACATCTCTCTTACATGAAAATTATAAAATGTTTATTAAAATACTTATTATTAAAGAAAAAGAAGTCTAGCAAGTTAGTTTATTAAAATAATTTTGAGATATTTTTTTAAAATATAGCACAATAATTGGTATACAATACTTTTAAAGAATTCAATATTTATAGAATATTTCAATTAAGAAAATATTTCTTGAAAAATTAAGTTTTTGAGATTTTTTCCATAATTAGATTAAAATTAAAAAATATTAGAAACATTGAACAATAAATTATAAAATTTGTTTTTTTTTTTAAAGTAAGCATGTTTCACATGAAGCTGATGCATTTAAGTATCCTCAAAATTTTTAATGATAAATTTAAAAATAAAGCTGATATATGTGTATACTAACAAGGGGACGAAAACAAAATGTCTTCAAAATTCACTGCAGTGCCACTGAATTAGGGATACCTACTTAGCAACGAGTTGGGCCTCTTCTGGCCTTAGTAGAACAAACAAAAAGTTTTTAAGGGCGGGGGGGTCCATGGTTGAAAGTCCCCCAACTCGTATCATATCTCAAGACAACAGCAATTTATTCTTCTAAATTTCTCAATTTTGTTAACAAAAAACAGTACAAAATAAATTATTGAATTAATAATTAGCATTAATCAATAAAATAAATTGTTCATTACAAGTACTTAATTAAATTTTACGTTATATATATATATATATATATATTATATATATATATATATATAAAGGATTATCATCAATCGAAAAAACTCAAGGGCTCTGGGGGAGGTGTCCGGACCCGCAGGACACACCCCTTGTGTGCGCCACTATCTGGCCTTGATAATGGCTGCCACACGACGAGGCATAGATACAACAAGTTTCTGGAAATGTTCCACGGGAATGACTTGCCAAATATTGGCTAAAGCTGTCCATAATTCAGTAGATTTTGTTGGTGCTGTGTGATGGCATTTCACGCCTTGTTCCAAAACATCCCAAAGATGCTCACTAGGATTTAATTCTGGGCTTCTAGGTGGCCAATTTATGACAAAAAAGTCAGACAGATGCTCATCGAACCAGCCAGTAGCCAACCGGGACTTGTGAGAAGTACAGTTGCCTTGCAGGAAAAAAACTCCATTACCGTGTGGATAACAGAGCAACAAAAATGATAGGGGAAGATAACCCAGTAACTCTACGTACCTAATTGCATTGAGGGAGGTTGGTACACGCACCAAATATTCCAAACAGGGCCACGAAAAAAACACCCCAGACCAGGATTGAGCCACCATGCCCTTGTACAGTTTCCACCTGGCATGCAGGATCTATGGCTTCATGAGCCTGACGCCATATTCTAAACCTCCCGTTGGCGTTAAGCAGTTGGAATCGAGACTCAACTCTCCATGCAATTCTATTCCAGTCCTCTACAATCCAGTTTTTGTGTTCTCTTGCCCAGACAAGACTTGCAGCCCAATGGCGAGCATTGAGTAATGGTACTCTTGTAGGTTGACGGTTCCCGAAACCCATACGATGAAGCCAGCGTTGCCAGTCCGTTCACTGACTGTACGATTGGCACCGTCATTCAACTGGGTGGTAATTGGAGCTAATGTTTGACTTCGCTGGCTACGTGCAATACGCCTGAGCCTCTCTCATCACTCAGTGTCAAGGCAAATTGTCCTTTGCAGTTTGCCCGATCGCTAGTTTTTTGTCCATTATTCATGTATTCTTGGTATACTCTTGACACTGTCGACCTTGAAAATTCTAGCTGTCTGACGATTTCGGAATTTGAATGGCCCATGCGTCACACACTTACAATTTGTCCGCGATCGAAGGCGTCTAATCAGGAAGTTTACCCATACTTTCAATTCCAACAACTAATTCAAACATCCAAAGTACGCAGTATATATGCAGGTACCACAGCGCCCTCACAAGCGCATACATGATGCGCAGCACTACACAATTTGCATAGCCCTTACTATCCCTAATTCAGTAGCACTTCAGTGTATATCCAACAATTAATTTCGGTAATTAATTATAGTGTTCTAAAATAACAAAAATAAAGATAAAAAAGCTTGCAGTGTTTATTTCTAGTATGAAAATAGAAGTAATATTTGTTTTATTTGGGAATAAAAAAATGTGAAATGCTGCTGAAATAATCTACAGGAAATCTCCAATCTTCATCATTGAAAACAGATCTGCAAATACAGATATTCTATGTCAGAAAATACATTTATTTTATACATAAATTCTTTTCCCTGAATTAAAACTTTACATAATGAATTTTCAGGCATCTTACATATTTAATCTACATGTACTTCTACCGGCTGTATTTTCGTCTATGACCTCGAATAATGAAAAGAAAACTAGCATTTCTGTTTGTATTCAATACATAAAATATCAGCATCTCATATGAAAAACAAAGTTGTTTTGTCTTATTATAACTCAAAAAATATACTCTCAATAAAAATAAATTCAGAATTTTAACACTTAATAGGTACTGGTGTCGCGTAGAATTTTATTGAACATTTTTTTAAAGTTTTGTATTTCTTCGTAACTTATAAAAATGTTTAGTGTACAAACTTTTTCACAAATACAGACACACTATTACAAAAAAAAAACTTTACACTCCATTCATATATTGAGAGTTAAATGAAAATATTTAATCCAGATTAATCAGTACTTTGAATTAGGTTTGCTCTGCGAAATAAATATTTAAAAAGACTAAAATCGTTATATGAAATTCACAAGCAAAATATAACATTGTGGTTCTAAGCTAATATACACGAGATCTATTTTTAACCTATTGACGGCCCACTGCGAGATAATTTGTAGTAAGCGTGTGTACTAAAACTGCCGGCCACGAGATCTCTCGTATAGTGGGTGCTGAAAATTTACATTTATTGCAGTGAATTAAGAATTATTAGAAAGGATGAATTAAAATTTATATATTACAAAACTTATAATTATCAATTTTTGCTATTAGAATTATAAATTAGACGATTAGATTGTAATATAATAATTATGTATGTATGATTGTATTTCAAAAATTAAAAAAATATTTTAATTGTTGTTGCTGTGTATGAGGAGCTTTGAAGCAAGGATTAACACAAAGGTGTGGGTTGTTGGAGCACACTAGACATATATACCTACTCTCCTTACGTTTTTTTTTTCTTTTTTGCTTTGTACACATTCGACATGGGTTTGTAGGCATCCTTTTTTTCCTTCAGTGGTTAATGTTCTAAGTAATGAAAATCAGTTGTATTTGCTTTATAGTTACTGTTTCTCCTGCATTCCTGCCGTCGCCATGAAATAAATGTATAATAACAGATTCCCTAAATTGACGCATCCTCATCTTATTATCTCATCAATTTCTTTGATTATAATTACGTATGCATTCTTCAGGAAGATATCGAAGTAAGGCAGAGCGATTTTCTTGCTCCAAAGGATGGTTTTTCTGAGGTCTGCTAATCATTACTTAGCAGTCTAATACCATCGCCATACAAGTTTTTCCTAGTGAGGATCATTACAACCTGTATGAAAATCTGATGCATCATTACATATGTGACTGTCACCAGAAGAAGTTAGGCAACGAGCTTGTAAAATCAAAGAAAATGAAAAGAAAATCTTAGTATATGAAGAATTTTTATGAAAAAACAAACAACCACTACGAGATAACTCGTAAGCGGCACTCAATACAGAAACTTATTCAATGACGCCAGCTACGAGTTACCTCGTAGTTCCTTTTTTTTCAATAAAAATTACTGTAAATACCATTAGAATATTATATCAGTAACTTCATATTATTATATTTTCTAAAATGTCATGTTTTCTTTAAAACAAAATCTTGCCACCTATTCAAAACTCTCTAAATTTACCTGGCAATGAATGTCTTAAGAATAGTATACCTGAACAGCTAGTAGAGATTATCATTATATATTGAATAAAAAATACTTTATGGCAAATGTAAACAAATGCATTTTCTTAAATAAGAAACTTTTGTTTTATAAAAGGGAAAAATTATCAAATTAAAAACAGCATAAAAGAGATAGTGACTAAAATATTGTTGAAAAGGAAGCAATAAATTGACCAATGTAGTTTCCTGCCTACTAGTAACTCTGTATTTAAGCCATGTAATCATATTTAAGTTTCAGTTCTGCCTAAAACGTGCTGTGTTACGGTTTGGCTTTTGCTAGTTCTGTGTATGTGATATTAAGAATTTTAAGTTAATATGTAAGTAGCATCAAAAAAAGTCTGTGAAATTAATGTTTGTAACTATGTTTGTGTGTGAATAAACTGTGTGTTTTTAATTAACCAGCATTTCATCATTCCTGGGGACCTAAGATTTTTATTATATTTTATTTTAAATGATGAATACGCAACAAATATTTTTTAATCTGTAAATAGCTCAATTCGAATTCTCTTTTCGTATAAATATATTAATATGATTTCTGAAATTATCCTGACAGTTATTATTTATTTTTAAAGTTTTCATAAGTAAAGCCAACGCATAAATTATTTCTTATTCAGGCTTTATCACATTTCTTTATTCAAAACACTTTATATAGTGAAATAAAAAGGAAACGAACTATCTGTTTCCTGTTTTCTAAAGTTAGGGTTACTTTTTACAAAAAGTACTTCTTTCATTTATATTTACGACTGATATGGGATAATTTTACATTTTATTTATTTTCAACGAAAACCATAAATAAAACAGTAATTATTCAAATAAAAAACATATTTGTGGAGTAAAGTACACATTTAAAATTTTTTATGAAGTGATATTCTCGAAAAATTAAGAGAATGCTTAATTTGTTTACTTTAAATCTTTTAGTTTTTGAAATCAAAGTATTAAATTACACCTTTATTATTATTGAACTGATATTTCATAGAGAAGAGCATCTCAAATGCGTAACTGAACAAAAATATTCTATTAAAAAAGAACCTTCTTTAAAAAATTTTTTTTTCCATCTTTGAAGTATCTTGAGAATGTTTTCCGATAAAATTTACAACAGCTTTCTGACATAATTTTCATTAATAGAAAAGTTTTGCTTCTAAGAAAAATATTAATTTTTTATGTAACTAAATTATTTATTAAATGTTTTTATTTCACATATGGGAATATCATAAATAAGTAATGGAACAAAATGTTTAAATTTCATAAGAAAAATTCTGTATTTGCATCTATATTCTAGAATTTCTGTCTGTGTTCTACTCTTCATCAGTCGAAATCAGAATTTTGTAAAAAAAGTATGACAATGTTAAATAAACTTTTAACCTCTTACAAGTAATATAATATATATAATTATCGAATTATTCACATTTAAAATAAACACATTTATTTGTTCAATAATTTTATAAATATGTGTTCAAAAAATAATTGCCTAGAAAGCAACTTTTATCACTATTATGAAGCCTGATTAATTAATTTAAAACCATCAATTGTTAATTATTTCCAAAATGTTCTCTTCTTTCAAGTGCAGTAATATTCCAGCGACTAAACAAGTCTAATTTAATTTATTTTACCTTTTTTTCCTGATAAAGAAAAAACTTCGTTAACTAGATTGACCTTATTTTATAGAGGATCATACCCTCAACTTCGTAGATTTGTTATTTATTGGTTACATAAAGGAAGAGATAAGACTGAAAATGTATGAAATTTAACATGAAATTTTATTTAATAAAAAGCCGTAAATATTACAACAATGAAAATTTCAGGGGTAAAAATGGAGAATATGATCATCCATTTATGTAAATTAGTAACACAGTAAGAAAAACCACACAAAAATATGCATTTTTACTTACTAATAATTACATTTATTGCTTATTTTATTATGTTGATGTTTTAATACTAATACAAAAATGTAGTCAAAAAATTTGAATGCATTAAATTTTATTTAAAATTATGCTCAAAATTAGTTATTTTTGAAAGGTTTACACATATTATTATTGTGATGTGCCCGCTTTCCTTTCCCTAATTGCTGGAAAAAAGTGGCCTAATGGGTGGTCAAGAATTCGGATCTCTGTTTCCATGACCATTCCTTAGAATCCGGGAGTGGACATATTCCCCGGTCTATGTGGAATTTCCATTTCTCACGTATCCCAGACGGCGGCGTGTCTGGGAAGGACAGCTGACATTATACGTTGGATGGTTCCCACACTTTGAGGAGCTGACGAACAAGGGATAAAGGAAAGCCGAAAAGAAGAACGAGGAGCAACCTAGGCTTTAAAAGGCACGGCGTGAGAATTTGAGAAGGAGAACCGTTCAGAGACCTCTTGAGCGAAATACAGCGAGAAACGCACTGCGTTTGCACCCACGTTTAGAGTCGACCAGTGAAGCGAAGACTTTTGGCCTATTACCGATACAGGGAGAGAACCGTTTAGGGCCTCTCTAGCGATACAAGCGAACCCACGACTAAAATCGAACTGCGAAGGTGAAGGACTGTGGCCTCTATTATCGATAAAAAGGTGTCAACTTAACGTGATTCTCATTATAAGGTGGATTTTTGAGATGAACTGAACTAGACTAACTGTTATTACAATCTCGGAACGAGTGTAAAAATATTCAAGTTCATTTTCCTTGTAATAAATTGTTTTGATAAGCTGATTCAAGTCATTACATTATGTTCTAAATGTTCACATTTTTCATTAAATTTACATTTGAGCATTAAATTTAAAACAAGCATGAAAATTTTTTTTCAAGGTACAAAAAAAATTATTAATATTTTTTATACTATATATTATAATTTAACTGTGTAGGAGTTATTTTGATGTCTACCTTGAAGAATATTAATGCAATCGATTCTAAGACAAAACATTCCTTAAAATTAATTTCGTATGACGTATGTGAGATGATTAATACAATCTTCGAATCATTAATCAAAGCAAACTTCTTTAACATTCTAGAAAAAAAAAGAAGAAAGGAAAAAGGAAAAAAAAAATTCAAGTTCTTTTACAGAGTGTGATCCCCCCCCCTTCTTTTAAGAGACAACGATTTTAAAATAGTTGGAAGAAATTGGAAGGGGACAAGCCTCTCTAATATTAACGAATAAAAAATATAGAATTTTTCATGCTCTTTTTGCTTATTTTTAACGCAAAAAATCGTCTTCCAAATGTACGGGTATAAACTTCTGTCTAACTATAAATTCTTAAGTTAGAAATTAGATTCTCAATGAAAACTTTCAAATACAACTTTCTTTCTTTTTTTTTCATAATTAAGATGAATATCTAAAATTTTTGAAAATTCAATAATTTTTACATGAATTTATTAACATTTTATGCATTTAGACATTGTCTGTACTTTATACATTTTCATCCATTTCTCGAAGGCATACTCCAATTTTAAAATTCATTTTTCTAATTAATTTAATTTATTTACTGCAATACATTAAAAAAATTACGTCTCTTCATATCGTTTTTTTACTTGAAGCATATACAAGTTTTTACGCAGTAAATAAGTTTTAAGAGCAAAATTATAACAAATCTGTATTAAAATTACTAAAATACTTTCATAATTCATAATTAAATTTAAATATATATTATATTTTTGTTCGATAAAACAAATTCATTGAGTGTCTTTATTAAATAAGAAAGAAAATGAGGAATGAATTTAGATATACTTCTAGAATTGTTTCAATTTCTTAGTACACATGAAACAGAGTTATTTATTTACCCTTTCATTTATTTATAGTTAATTTTTACCTTATTAATACTTTAATTAACATTATTTTTACCTTATACTTCAATTATAACTTTTTGAACATGAAGGAGGAGTAGACTCTGTTTCTTCCATTTGATACTGAGAAGGGGAAAAATAGTACACATTCAAGCGAAATCTTCATCGGGCACAATCACTAAAATCCCAAAACTGGAGCAGTTATGGTAGGTGTTCCTATACCTTTAGACAGAAAATGAAGTGTATCGGAAAACAGTTATTCATAGTTTTCTAAGAATTTATTTCTAAAAAGCAAACAAAAAATACTCACTCTCATGATTGATTTTATTCAGTAAACATGTATTAAACAAAAGCATTTTCGAGTGCACACAGAAACAAATGTGTAATTTAAAAAGTGTATGAATTCAATAATTTATATCCGTTTATGCAATTACTGTTTTTTTTACTGTGAATAAAAATGTACTGAATAAAGTGATTTAAAAAAAATACAGTTGTAAAGTTTATTATAAAACTAAAAAATTATTGTTATTTTTTATTTGTGTGTGTGTTTGTTGTGCATAAGGAGCATTATTTTTATTTGTTACTTGATTTTTAAATAAAAAAAAATGCGTTTATAAATATATGGTTCTTGGATGGAAGCTTTAGAAGTATAAAGTGACTGAATAATCTAGTGTTAAGTTTATGTGAAAAAAAGGAATCGAGTCCTCATATGAAAAATTGTTAACTATTGCATATTCAATAGAAATAAATACAATAACATACATTTAACATGAAATGCTTAAGACGAAATATCGTTTAACACGAAATATACAACGGTCCTGACAAACTACTAGATATTTTCATGCATCTTTTTTTCTCTCAACGCGAAACAAAAATTTCTGAACACGAAAACAGTTCTCTTCTGAGAATGAACAAAATACAGAAAACACCAGCCGGATTAGATTATCTTACTGTGTCATTAGAAGAATCCGTTGCAGTATATGAGGATAATGCGAGTACAGCGCCAACTACGGCAGTCAAAGACATTTTAGAATTTGTTCAAAGTTCAAAAACTATCATTGATGCTGATGCCGACTACGAAACTGAAATAAAAAACGTAGCTCCTGTTCCCACGAAATCCGAAATGAGGAACATTCATGAATAATATGTGTAGTTATTTAGACGCACATTACAATAGTGAAATGAAATAACATAATGATCGACATCGAACAATTTGTTGACAATTTGATGTTAAAAAAGACAATACAAAGAAAAATATCAGATTATTTTTCGAAAACTCAAAAAATGTTTTGCTTTTCCAAAAACTTAAAAATTTTGTTTCGAATACCATCAAGGTCTTGTGAATGTTTTTGTTTCCTTGATTTTTAATAAATACATGCATATTTGTACACATCTTTATATATAAAATATACTTTAATAAATTTACTTTTGTTGAATACATGGTTTTATTTTGCAATATCGCTTAAACAAGAATTTCTTTTAACTCGAAAAAATATTTCAGTCCTCTAAATTTCATGTTAAATGATTTTCACTGTATTTTAATACTTACGTTGCATTGTTTGGATATTTGCTGTGACGTTATTTTTACCATCTGTCTATAGTTAGTGATTAATATATTAATTTTCAATGGATGGTATTCTGTATAGTTAAATTAATATCATATTATAAGACAAGCCGAAACATGGAAACATATATTTTGAAAGGTATGCTGTATTATATTTCCGCTCTCTCGACTTTGATCTTGCCTTAAAAAATAACTTTACAAATAATGAAATTGAGTTTTTTTTGCGAAAAAAAATTACTATTAGCTAAACACATTCCGCCTACCCTTCCAAAAACTCTCTTAGGTTCTCTGACAATGGAAAATTGTTTTATTATTTCAAGAAAGGCTTTTATGCGTTCCATTTGAAGATATTTCAAGATTTTCCTTCATTACAGAAAATTATAAATTTATTTGTTTTTTAGAAATTTTTTCTCATTATATTTCTTCTTCGAAAAGATAAATATACATTTGTAAGTATTTAAACAGTTTTTACTTGGAGGAAAGTTTTCGTGAATTCTTGCCATGCACTATAACATGAGACATAGTAATTTTTGAAAATTCCCATATAGTAGTATTCCCTGTTAATTATTTTACTAAAATTTAAATAAAAGTCAGCTCTCTTTTTTTGGAACTGTTTGTTTACTTTAACATGATTATTTAGATTTTCAAACAAAGAGTTGCCCTCAATCACTTTATGGTATCGAAACCAGTAAAAAAAAATCAAATAAAGATTTTACTTTAAAATTGAAGTACTTTTTATTCGTAATTCACCTCTTTGTATTGGATATATGCTGGTTTATTAAACTGAACTGATATGGAATAGTAAGTTTAAAAAAAAGGCCCTGTAGTTTGTTCTGTTTATTGCAAGACGCGATAAATAATGAAAAATATAGAAAAATTATAAAAGTACAGCAAAAAATATACTAAAATATCTACAGTAAATTAAATTTATTTAAGATATCCGAATACTTGTGACAACTTTTTTTTTTAAAAAAAAGGAGAAATGGGATTTTTTTTGTTGCTTTTAGATTTGTTCAGTACATTTTAATAAAAATATGCTGTAATTAAGAAGAAACATTTTTTTTTCTAAAATGGGAAAAAATGGGTAAAAATTGACAAAATGTAACATAAACCTCGCCCCTTCTGTACCAAAATTTTATGAACAAATTTTCAATTTTTCAATTCTGATGTGTTGCTATGCTATTCATTTTCAAAAGGACCTTTAGGAAAAGAGATATTTTAATTTTTACAAAAATTAGACTACCCTATCATTATATGGAATTGCTTAAAAAAGTGATTATATTATTATAAAGGACTGTAAAATTTGCAATAAAACAGCGATTGATATATCTGAAGGATAAAACACTTCTTTTTTTACAGAACACACACAAAAAACTTCAGTTAATTATTTTCAAAACTTGTTTAGCAATCGTTGGCACGTTTCAAAGTATAACATCTTGCTTAAAGAAGCGGCATCTGCTTTTTACTAAAACACTTGTATTTTTTGTCGCAGTGAACTGAAAAAAGTAATAAACTTGGTATTTTTATAAAACTAATAATATGGTCTATAAAGTAAAATCATAAAGAAATGTGTCAATTTTAGCTAAATTCGCAATTTTACGGTAGTCGGGTATCTTAACTCTGCAATATCTTAATTCCGAATGTGGAAGAGATGGAGACAACCTTCTACATATTTAATAGATTTGGACAAGAATTTAAAAGAACCTAAAATCTGAAATTTTGAAACTGAGGAAATGATAAATGACAATGAGCTGTTTCCAGTTAGCAAAGGGTAAGAAACCTCCACGGAGTTAGAGATCAACCTTTAGCATCTTTATCAAGCTACCTTCTGAGTGACGATTTATTTCACACTAATACAATTGAACAGAAATCGATTACATCTCCTATCTTCCTCATTTAGAGGGGTGTGTCCAACTACTAGGGAGAGACCAACCATCTGGTATTTTTTCCTTGCTATGCATCGTGTGAAGTATCTAAATAAAACATGACGGGATTTAGGATCCCTGATTGTTACGATCATTGCCGAAAGGTGTGGTCATAGAATCGGCTTATCTGATGGTGCGTTAGTTTGGGAAGGGAACTCACATTGTAATACATATGTAATGTGCTAACATATTTTCAAATATTTTCTTCGTCGATAAGTTTAGTTTTGTAAAACGTAATTAAGTTGTAAGTTTTTTAAAAGGATGAAATGAATAATTTCATCAAACAGGGTATTGGAAAGCTAAGAAATCTTTTAAAACAAATTAAGGTATTTTGAACTTTTTAAGTGCATCGGCGTATATATACGTCTCACTTAACCAGTGCTTTTAATACTCCGAGCGTACATATACGTCTTCCCAAAATACAATTATTTTTCGTTGAGATGCAATCAGTAAAATTATTTCGAAGGCTTTGGAACTTTCATTACACTTTCATTTGGGCAACCTTTATATTATCAATAACATTAGTTTAAAAAGATAACTGTTACCTATGGTTCATATTCGTGTTCAGACAAGTATTTTTTTCTGCAGCTGACGTATATATCCGTCTCGCTTAGCCAACGTGTTGAGTGTCTCGGGCGTATATATACATCCTACCGAAATACGATTATTTTCTTTTCGCTGCTATCAGTAATATCCTTCCAAAGTCTTTGAAATGCGATAAAATGATCTTGACAGCGTGTGTGCATGTGAGTGTTAACAAAGGATTTGCGTATTTCAGGGAAAAACTTGCTTATTTGTGCCTTTTCTTTTCCCCAAATACACCACATACATCCACCTATGTGAAAAACGGTGGCAACTGGGGAGCGAATAGTAAAACTTTTAATCGTCAGTCAAGGGGTTAATTAAAATTGTATGCCAAATTGCGCGTAGAAGTCATAAATTACAAAGAACTGAAAAAAAAGCGATTTTTGAGCAAACATAAAAATACTAAGCCCTATTTCAAAGGAAGAAAGCTCGACATCTGTTGGAAAACTTTTGGCTTGATAGAAGCAACTATCAGAATTATTAAAATAGATTCTATAATCTGCAGCTCAAAATTCAGTTACATGACATTATCATTCTATATAAAACGAATTTTCTGATTAAAAAAATCTATTTCACCAAATATTTTTAGGAAATCTAATCAAAATCTCCCGCAGGACAGAAAATCAAGTATAATGAATGTAGAAGATCTTTCCAGTTCAGGGCAGTGTTTTTAATTCTTCTCACCGTAAACAAATTCTTTTATCTACAAGTAGTGAAGTATATTTAATTAATATTACCTTGAATATTTTTAATCCAGTTTTAATTAGTTCTTTAGGAAACGTATGCGTTCTTTATTTTATGTTAGTTATTAATTTATGTCAAATTTTTAAATGTATTATGTTGTATGTGAAACTGTTGAGTGCATAAATGTATCAATACTAAATGTATAAACGCAAATACACATATATTTAAAATTTTATAGTTCAGCTTCCCTCATATTTTTAAACACATGTTTTTTTAATTAATACAGTTCCTTAAATTTAAATAATTTATGGATAATATGGAAAGCATCTTCTTCTTTTACTGTTTAAGTTGTATTTTTCGCACCATTTTGCTCGGAATTTTAGAGGAATCTATAATATTTCAAAGAATCAAGTCATAATAGAGCTATTCAAATAACCAAAACATTTGTTAGAATTATTTCAGTTTCAATTTATTTATTTTAAAACATACAATTTTTTCATTTAGTTGTTGTGATATTTTTTCCACGAATGAAATGCCGAAAAGTTCAAAATGTATAACTTGCTTTATTTTCCCATTGTTATTCAAACAATTTTAATGCTTTCAATTTTTTAAGGCGTGGTGGTCTTTGGATAAAAACTATTTCAGCTATAAACAGTTTCAATTCTTACAATAACTCAGATGAAACTCTTCAAATACAACACTAAGAAAAGACTAGAAAGCTATGCAAGTTTTAGGGAGCGCCTACTTCACCAAATAATATAAAGGATGTGTAATAGGCAGTTCCCGGATACAGTTGGTCGAATATAAGGGAATGAAATTGTAAACTTGGCAATATCCTAGTCATTTTTTTCTGCCTGAGAAACTATTGAGACATTTTTTTTTCTTGTTTCAAATGACACATGTGGTAGCCAACAATGTTAAGCTGCTCCAGTGGAGACAGTTCCAGAGAGCAGATGATTTTACGCGTGGCATGGTGATTAAACTGAAAAAGGCAGTTTGGTACATATGTCAAGTCTCACGCAACACCCACCTAGGCACGTCCATGGTACTTTAGCTAGTGAGTTAAGGAAATGTGGCAAGTATGAAGGACACTGATGAAACCAGAAAAATTCCAACATGCTTGGATAAACGTACAAGAGGGGGTGGTGATCCACAAGTCACTTCTACCCTTTTGCAACATGTGAACAATTTGTTGTTCTATATCTACCTCAAACATTATCTTCAGATATGTTACTTCTGAATTGCATTCATATCGTCTGTTAAAAAAAATCTATCAGTTACCTTCCCTAGCAAAGATGGCTCTTTTTAAATGGTGCCAGGCAGAGGGACGTAGACCAAATTTTCTTAAACTGTGGAGTGAGGAGTGATAACCTCCTAAGAGGGAGTGATAACCATACAAGAGGGACGAGCATATTGAAAATTTGAAAAAAAAAAGATTATTTAAAAAATTAGTTTACTGAAAGTAAACAAACAAATTACATTCTGACGTAAAAAAAAGAAAATACACATTTACAACGATATAATACTTGTGTAAATCTATCAGTACTGAGCAATGCTTGACAACTGGCAAAGTTTATAATTATCCCTAAAATGCCGATTAAATATTATGAGATTCTCTCCCCAATGCCACCGTTTAACATGTGGGTGAGCATATGTGGTGTAATGGGGAGGGAGTGTAAAACGTAAGAAATAAGCAAATCCTCTGAAATCAGTAAATCTTCCTTAAACACTGTCAAGATCATTTTATTGCATACAAAACATTCAGAATAATTTTTTTATGGATAACAATTCGCAGAAAGGATCGTACTTCAGAAAGACGCATATATACTTCGGGGCAATTAACGCATTGTCTGAACACGATGTTTTCATACGCCAGTGGCACTTTGGTTAAAGTTGTATTGCAAGTTTTGCTTCAAAGTATAGTATTCTTGAATTTAATACATTGTTGTTGTATGGAGAGGGGAGGGTGGGATGAAAATTATGACTGAAGGTTGGGTAGCAAATATAGAAATTTTGAGAAGCACTGACGTAGACAAAGATTATGACATAGGGTTTGCGTTCTCAGAAGAGTCATAATATCAGTTTATTTGTCACAACTCAGGGCATGTCCAATCTGGCCGCATCTGCGGAACGCCCCAACACGTGCATCATATCTAAATAACGTTTTTATTTATCTATAAATAAACATATTAAATGCCAACATGGCTGCCCTTTGGCTCGTAACCGAGTGGAATAAAAAAACAACACTGCAGTGAGTAGTCACCAGCTATCTTTCCGCTTACTCTCTCTCTCTCTCTGGTCGGCGTTCAGCGCTCGCTCTACCTTTAAGTAGTTATTACCCTCAAATCTCTACGCGATAGTAAAGAGTTCGCTCTATTTCTATTAATTATTTATTTAAATTTGGAGCTAAATTTTAAAGACCTAATATATATATATATAATAAGACTAAGTAGTATTATATATACATATTTGAGTTTAAGACCTTAGCCGAGTATTCCTTAAGTCTCTACATGCAATAAAAATACATCTTGCACAAACATGAAAAAATATATTAGTGCAATTTCAAGAACTATTTTGTTGAAGACACATTAATGTAATAATAATTTATAAGGCTTTTGAAAGTTGTTAACTGAACGACTAGCTTGAATAGAAACAAAAACTAAGTAAATTTTTTCTGTGAAGTTCACGAAACAAACTATTCTTAATTCCCTTTCCGCGTTAGGAATCATGTTCTTTTCAGAATTCCCAAGGTTTTTCTCCTCCTCGTGGTCTTTTTCTGGAATTATTTGATTCT
>BMAO01029142.1:0-55926 GCA_019973975.1 Trichonephila clavata
ACTGGAAAATGGACAAAACTATCCGGTAATTACATTTATAAGCGCAATAAATGAATGATATAAAACGTAATTGATGATATAAAACCGTAATACATATTGTGTAATGTATTTTACAGTAGAATTACTTAAATATTTGCAAATTACTTTAATATCTTTAAACCTTTATAAAAATTCAGTCAATTCCATCTCACATTTTGTCCAATCATGTTAATTTATCGTTTTTCTGTAACAATACATTAAGCTGCAAGTTTGAAAATGTGAACTAGAAATTTTATTCATAAAATATTTTATCTATTTCTAAAAATGTACTTTTTATTTTCGCACATTGATCTGGTGCATTTTTAGTTACTTAATATTAAAGTTAAGATATCCATTAGCTTGTAGAATAAGTTCTTCCAATATAATTGTGTTCTAATTAAATTTATCTCGAATTTTTCTTTTAGGACCTGAAACAGAAGGATCTACTCTTCAAAACTCAGAAAACACATCGGTTCATCCAAACGGAACCTTGGAAATTCGCTATATTAATAAAGATATTGAAGGATATTACCAATGTATAGTCTCAAATGGTGTAGGGTCAGAATTAAAAAAAGATGTTAATATTAAAGTAATTGGTGAGTTTTCATCTAAAGAAATGGGATATTATATAATAAAATTCATGTTCTCTTGCTTTAGTACATTTAGCAATTATTTGTATATATTACAGATAAATACATATTTTTGTTGTACAAAAGACTGAACAGTATCGTATAATGCATTTTCAGAAAAGCACACTACTGGATATAGTTTGCGGTGTTCAGTTATGTATTGTGTATTCAAAAAGTATTCCGGATATCCTCATTATATATATATTTTCGTATAAAATCAACTTTCTTCTGATATTTCATATATTATCGCTTTCTTTGATCTTCGGTGAAGCATGGCAGTTGAGATTACCGATGAAACCAGATTTCTAAGAGAAATTTTACTCAAGCATCTGAAGATATTTTAATGGTAAGTTCAATATTCATGTATCTCATATTTTTATTGCAACATTTATAACAGAAAATTTATTATAATAATTGTGGCAAATAGATTAGTTAGGACTACATAAAAACTAGAATTATTGCAAAGTAATATATTTTGAGACAATTTTTCTTATTACATAACTATTGTAATTTTGGATTCAATAATAAGTTAGTGTAATATATAAAGTAAACCATGTATTTTTAAAATATCATAGAAGTGTTTACTACTACAAAACTATATTTTTATTTATTTTATGCAATCCTTCAAAAATATATTTGATGTCAAATGAACTGAATATTATCTGACATTATTTTAAATGCACACTAGAGGGCGCTAAAGGCATAATCTATCAATTTCCCTAGTCTTATGTTTGTTTTTAATTCAAGCGTCTGTCTAATATTCAATTCAGAGAAAGGAAGTGATAGTTAACTTTTGTTGTAAAGAGGTAAAAAAATTGTTAACCAGATAAGTGAATAACTTCCGAATTAGAAATGATGGACTTTTCAATTGTATTGTGTGCAATTTTATTTTTATTTTTACCAGGGATTATTTCATCTTTCGGTAAGCTAAAACTTTATTTTTGTAGTGAATTAAATTGTAATGATGTTTTTCCCCTTGTTTTTCTCTCGAATACTATTTATTAAAGTTTGAAATCGTTGTCTTCGAAATAGGAAATTGAGATGAACTTTAAAATAAACTTCAGATTCATTTGTTAAAATGTTAATTTTACAATGTATTACTTTTAACAAAAAAAGCAGTTATTGGTAAAACATCATTAATATCTTTCATTATTTTATCTTTTCATTATTTCATATCTTTTATTATTACTGCACTAAATATAAAGTGACTTCTTTTAAACGCAATCAAAAATAGATTTAAAAATTTATGTGAGCTGCGGTAGTTTATTTTGGTTTCCTTTTAATTTAATGCTATTCATATTTATTTTATCAAAAAATTGATTATGCCTTTCAAAAATAAAATTTATTGTTTTTAGATTCCTGGAAAATACAACCCTTTATATTTCCTACTACGGCAAAAATTGGTCAGCGAGTTACAACTGTGTGCTCTACTTCTGGTGGAAATCGATTGACGTTTGATTGGCTGAAAGATGGAAAATCTTTAAAAGAAAATCAAAATATTAAAATTATTTCCGTATCTGATGTTTCAACAATCATTCTTGAATCGGTATCAGAAACAGATTCGGGTAACTACACATGTGTGGCTAAATCCGAAGGTGTAACAGATATGTACATGGCCATTTTAAATATCAATGGTAAGAAAAAAATGTATCTTTAATAATTATGATAACTAGTTGCTTTATACATTAGCGAGCAAAGAAAATAAAAATGTGTATCTTTTGCTGAAGGCATATTAAAAAAATTTTCTCATATTAATTTAGAATTAATATTTTAGAAAACCAAAACTAAATTGTAATTTTCAAAATATTAGAACCATTTTATTCATTTAAACACATTAAATGAGCAACGTTTGAAGCAAAATAATATCATACACATATTTTTTTTTGATTTTCTAAAAGTTACAAGAAGTAAGCTTAAAATTTTAGAAAAAAAATCTGTGTTTGTAAGATGATTTTTTATGAAAGAATACAATGAACAGATGTAATATTCAAACACAGAAATTATAAATGTGTCAATGCAAAATTTTACATCCTACTTACATTAAAACATACAATGCAATGAAGCTTATCTTAAAAAAGAAGTTAAAATTTTAAATGTAGTTTCAGCTTATGGATCAAACATCCAATTTTTTTCAATTTAATACCTTACTTGTGATTAAAGGAAGAAAGAAAAAATTTAAAAAAACAATTTCAATGATTAAATTTATTTCCATTTTATAAAAAAAATTACTTGATTCTATTTGCTTAAGGTATTATTTTTCTATTTGTATTTTAACTATGAAGGAAAGTATTTATTTTTGTTAATATCTAGGTAACATAAAATAATATTAATTTTTTTTATAAAATATGTTTTTTTATTTAAAATCCAAATTTTTATATTGTTTAAGTTGTTTTTATACATGGGAATTGACTTGAGTACTTGAAAAATAATTACTACAATGTATTTTTATAGTTCCACCAGAATGGATAAGCAGTCCAGAAGACAGAGAAGTTTTATATGGAGAAAATGTTGTATTTCCTTGTTCAGCTACAGGCAAACCAAAACCTAGCATGAAGTGGAACAAATTCAATGGTAAATTTTGAATTTAAATCTAAATGAATTTCAATTGAACACTAAAATTTCATTATAGTATAATTTTACCAAACTATTATATATATTCCCTATAAATTATATAAATCTTATTCTGCAAATAAGTCCGTAAAATAACTTTTTCTTGAAATTGTTTAGTTTCTTAGTATTATTTTTAATTAATTTATGTTATTTGCTTATCACTAAAATTGAGAATCAAATTGATACATTTTTAAGATGTACAGTATCAAAGTTGAAAAAAATAATTATCTGAAACAAATGAACTAAATGACAATTTATGTATGTTTATTATTCATGTTATGACTGCTATATTAATTACTGTATTGTAATATAACACTTTTTTACTAATAATCTTGTAACATATATCTTACTGGGTATTTTTACAGAAATGGATGCAAAATACTATCCTTTGATTTCTGACGGGATTTTGAAAGAAGATCGGATTTTTTTGATGAGTAATGGATCCCTAAGCATTAAGAACGTTAACAAACAAGATGAAGCGATTTATCAGTGTAGTGTTTCGAATGAAGTTGGTAGTTCATTGACAAAATCTTCGAGTCTTCGTGTAATTGGTGAGAAGAGTTATTTCTTCCCACATACATATCCACATTAAATAAAATATTTTTGTGTAGAGTATTCACTATCACTTAATATCTGTAAGCTACGCATAATGGTCATACTAAAGCATTTAACAATTCTTTATAAAAAATTTGTGGTATTAAAATTCTTTAAGAATATATTTTACAATAATAAAACAAGAAACTATTACTTCGAAGTTTAACTTTTACCATTCCATTTGCATGTAAATGATTTTTTGTAGCTTTAAGCGAATATACGAATATATGTATTAATTAATTAATAGCTATGGTAGATCAAGAAATGTATAGCATGTATGATGTGTTTTTGGTTCTGCTGTTATGTGTTTATTAATGTTTTTGAATTTTGTGGAACATTAAATCTATTATTACACAATAACAAGTATTAATGTTGGTGATTCTATCTAAAATATAATATTTTGTAATTCATATCAAATTATTCAAAACTTTACAATTTGTGTCAAATATCACACATTTTATATATAATATATATATATTTTTTATCGCGAATATGTTCAATATTCTCGAATTTTATTTTTCTTACTGTGATTTCCTCGTATTTTTTCTCAGTGACCAAAAATATTACGTTTTTCAAAATTGATGAGAAGCATTTGTACTTGATTACAATATTTTTTCAATATCCGGTCATGATTTCTGACTGAAATTTTTCCGCTTTAGAAGTTATTATAAAAAATTTTTTGAAGCAATAAAAGTTAAATCACTTTTATATAAGTAAATACATTTATTTGTTGCTATTTTTACCACTACGTGGCGCAGTCTGTACAATAACCTATGCGTTGATGTTTTGATTATGATAGCCATTTTAGTGCTTAACTTGAGATTTGAGTGATTCGTTCGATGTTTTGGCTGCTATCAAAATGATGTAAATGAAAAAACCGCGTCAGAATTGAAATAGTTTACCACCAAAAGATATTCCCTAAATAGTAGAATCGTGCTTATCATCTGCTGCATTATGCTGTTTATACTTCTACTTTTAGAGCTCAATGGAGCTGTTTTATCTTCATCGGAATATGGTAAGTACCACAAATGTGTACTTTTCTTTTTTTAAAAAATATATATTGAATATAATAAATGTTAATGTATCTTACGTAATTGTGTTCATTTAATCAGCTACGATTATTTGTTGATTTTGCCTACACCTGTACTTTTCCTTCATGACTTTGCTAAAATGATTTACTTTAAATACATGAGCTTTGAAAAAATTATTTTATATCTGTAAATAGAATTGTGTTATTTGTTTCCTTTCATTAACTGTGAAGAAAGAAAATTTAATTATTTCCAATATTTAACTAAATTTTAATTTAATACTTTTAAACTGCGTTTTTATTGTTTGCAAACAGCATACTATTTAAGCATTAAATTATAAATTATAAGTTTCAACAGAACTATTGTTAAGAAATCTGATTAAAAAATCGAATGAAGTAGATTAGACTTAAAACAAGAAACAATAATTCTAATCAATAAAGTCTATTTCCTTTTAGTATATTTAACGTGCTGCGTTATTAGTGAAATAATGTTTTCTTGGATGATTATAATTACTAAAATATTACTTCACCAAGCCCCCTCCCTTTTTCTTATCTGAATTGATTACAAAATTTATAAAAATCATAAACCTCAGTTTAATGTCTAAAAATTATCTTCCTAAATATTATTTCATGCGTATAATTTGTAGATTTACATCATTTAATTTAAATGGAAAAAACATAATTTTTAAATGTACTTTGTGGATGTGCAGAAGCACAATTTGTGCACTAACTGATAATTGATAAATGTAATAAATGTTAAGTATAATTATTAATAAACTGTTTCATTCTTTAAGCAATATATTGACTATCTTTCATTTATTTGTCTTCATTTTTATCTCAAAAAATAAGCTTCAATTCTTTTTGCATAGACATTTCAAAAAGCATCAATTATAAATACTCTTATCACATTCCTTCTTCTACAGATACTTGGAAAGTTCAACCTTTTGCATTTCCACCTTCGTTAACTGTAGGTACAAGAGCTAGTACAGTGTGTTCGACATCTAAAGGAACAGGACTTCAATTTCAATGGTTACGAAACGGAAAAAGACTTGATCAATCAACCAATATTCAAATACGATCTTATACTGACTCATCGATGATTCTTATTGAATCGTTGAGTGAAGAGGACAGTGGAAATTACACTTGTATTGTAAAATCTGATCGAAAAACAGACAGCTTCACTACTGTTTTGGTAGTTTTAGGTAAATATTTTACAATGAGTTTTACATTTAATTTTTATTTGTAATAATGCGTATAAAATGTGTTAGATATGGTCATGACCCATAAACCATCTTGATAAATAGACTTTATAATTCTATTCACTAAATATTAAAAACTTGTTTTTTCTTCCTTATATCGTAAATTATCTCTATTAGAAACAGCTTTCATACATTCTTCTTCGTCAAAGTTTTGTGCAAACATAAGAAAAAAATCAAGTCATTAGTTTATCACAAGAAAAATATTAAAAAAAAAGAACTTTTTATTTAAAGAATCTAAATCAAGTTTCCCTGAATTTTTTATTCTTAAATTTTTGTTCATAAAGTCAAACATTTTTATGCATTTCCTAGTTAAAGAATATTTCTGATTAGAATAAAAAATGCATATTTATACAAATGTCCCAATCTCTACAATAAAATAAATGCCAGACTCTTTTAAATACTCATATATAATACTCTCTCCCTTTTCATAGTCATTTGTAATACTCATAGTTACTGCAAACAAATCTGACATTTTTTTTTTTTTTTAAATTTTTATATCGGCATAAAAGATTTTTAAAAAACAGGAAATAGTTTCTCTTTCACTTTTATTTATTATAATTTTGCATTTGTGCTTTAAATGAACAAATGTTCTTTTAAAAAGTTTATTAATGTTTTATGTTTTAAAATATTGCATTCTTTATTTTAATAATGTAGAATGTATTTCTTGTTTGTAAAGATTGAAAGTTAAGAAAATGATGAATTTTTCTTAAAATAAACATTACTAAGGCTTATTTATATTAATCAACATATCTAAAATCAATTTCAATTAAAATTAAAATTAATTTAAAGTATTTTATTACTTACATCCTAAATACTTGGTATTAGACGTTGTTAAATTTCTAAATTTATATTAGATATAATGATATGCTATTTGTTCCTTGCGTATAACTCTATACAATTTCAAATAAATCCATTCTTGTTGTTTATTTTTTGTTATTCAGCTCATTTTTTGTACTTTAAATTGGGTTTTAAAGTACATTTATGGTTTTTAAGTAAATAATTTCAATGATTTTTCAGTACCACCATCGTGGATTCAAAGACCTACTGATAAAGATGTTTTAGCCGGGGATTCAGCTTTAATACCTTGTTCCGTTTCTGGAAAACCCGATCCTGTCATACAATGGAGTTCTTCAGGTAACTATAAAAATTACACTGTTAAAATATTACGCTTAGTTTGTATATAAAACTATTTTAAAACATGTCTTAATTCGAAACATTTTGTAAAATGTTTAAATAAATGTTAAAAAAAGATATTTAAAATATTTGATTTAAAAAAAAAACATCTTTAAATGAAGTTTTGGAAATCTTGCAATTCAGAATTTTGAAGCAGCTACGTATTTAGTTATCTTTTCATTTCGATAAGATTAATTAATTTTAATATGTTTCACTCTATTTACTAAATTACATGTATTGCAAAGTTTTGAAAAAGTTTTGTACAAACCAACCACATTTAGAGAAACACATCTGCCTGAAAATGAAAAAAAGAAACAAATATTCATATATATAAAATTCAGAATTTTAAAATCATATTCTTTAGTCTTTGTATACTGATTCTTTTTCTTTCAAGAGTTGTTTTTGTCTTTTGACGGTCATTATTATACTTAAAAAAACGCTTTTTTGTGTGTTCTTCCCTTTTAGTTTGCTTTCTTACATGAAGCATATAACAGCAGAAAAACAACATCTACAGATATATTTTCAGTAAATTCTCTCTGCAATTCTCTCTGCAACAAATTAAATAACGAAGAATTTTTTTGAAAAATTATTTTATAATTATAAAAGGTTCCCAATAATTTTAAACGAAAGAAATTCTAATGATTATTCTAGTAATAAATATTAAGCTTAAATCAATTGATGCTCAGGAAGAAATTATAACACCACTTACAAGTTAACATGTTTTTTCCTCTTGTTTTTTTCTAAGCAACTATGGCAAATTTGTCATTCCTTAATATTAAATCCATAGCTTCCTAATTCTAAAATTTTCATGTTTCATCGATATGGTTTAATAACTACAAATTTAATTAGAATTTGAGCAGATTAATTAAAGATTAAAAATTATTTCTTCTCATTTATTGTTGTCATATTGCAAAGTTGAACAGAAATTTTATTTTTAATTTTTGAAAATACGAAAATGGAATGTGTTTTTTATAGTAGTAAATTTAATTAAAGTAAGGTTAATTTAATTAAGTAAGTATTAAAATTATTTATTTTAAAATCTCCCTCTTTTTTAAATCTTGATTTTAAAAATGCGTTTTTTTATCTGATATATTTTTTTATAAAGCAGCATATAATCATATATTTGTTGAATAATTATTATATGCATCTTTTTTAAAAATTGGAATGTTTTTACGTGGAAAAAAAATATTGAATAAATAATTTCAATACATTTTAAGTGTTTTTTTCTTTCCTTAGGATTGGATGATACGATCTTTACAAATGTTGTCGCAAGTGAAACTTTTAATGTTCATCCAAATGGATCTTTGTTTCTTAAAAATATTCAAAAATCTCATGAAGGTCTATACAAATGCAATGCTAGCAATGGAGTTGGCGGTTCTTTGGAAGCTACAATGTCTTTAAGAGTAATTGGTAGGAATAAAACATAACCATGCATTTAATATATAAATGAGATGAATTTTTGCGACTTGTATACACATCCATTTCTTGAAATTTGCTTTAATAAATTTTAAAAACGTCTTTTCAAGTATAAAGGAGAAGTGCAATCTTAAATGTATGTTTCTTAATTATAACAGATTTCATTTTTTTCACATAAGAAAATAAATTCTTATCTGTGTGTGAGTATATTGAGAAATTAATTCTAATGAAAAATTATTTATAAAAAATTATTTTTGATAAATTTATTATACATGGCGAAATACATTTTCTTTTCTTTTTTATTTCTTATTTCTGTTATTGCATTATTACAAGGAAATTTCAATTCCCCCCCCCCCCTTAAATAAGAAGTTCAATCGTATGTGGATCAGAATTTGTAAGCTCAGTGGAAAAATATCTTATATTATGTGTCTATTTTCTTACATTTCAATGTAACATGTGATCAATCACTCTTTTTTACTTGGTTCTTACTAAACTTCGAATTCTTTATTGTTTCATTGAATAAGTTCAATCATGCATGTTTCGCATGAAAATAACTATAAAATATGTTACTCTGAAAAATACTGTTCGCCTGAATGTTTTTAAAAAATTCAATTGTTTTTTGAAAAGAAAATCTAAATAAAAGTTTTTTGCAAATTTTGGATTATTTGATGAATATAAAAAAGAATTTATAAATTTTTAGTGTATCTATGAAATATCTATACATAAATTTATTTGTTGCAAATGTTGCTTTTTATTTATTGAATTTTAATTTGAATTGCTTCAATTATTACTACGCCTTATATATTGTTGTACAATTTGTATTTGTATTTTATATATCTGATTTACTACGCATTGAATTCATTTGATTGCTAATCAAGCTTCTCGTTGTGTCATTTTATTCAATTATCACCTCAAGCTATCGAAATAGTTACGGATATTTCGTGATATAAAAATTCATTTTGGAAAACATACTTTTATCTAAATGTGATTTTTGTCATAATAAAAAAGGTTTTTTTGTCATTATTACTATTATAAAACTATATATTACTTCATGAAACTTAAATTTTTTTATATACACTGATTAAAAGGAAAAATTATTGGTTTAATTTTTAAAAAGCGAGTCAAAGGATTACGACAGTATTTAATTATATTTTGTTGGACTGATTTTGTTATTTAATAATAAAATATGAAACATCTAATGAGTAAAAATATTATGTTTTTAAAGCATTTTAAAGTTTTATTTTTTATTTACTATTCAATTATGGTATTTTCAGAATAAACGACTGAAATAAATAAATAATCTGCATTTAGATTTAGGAATTACAGCATAATTTTTTTCAGCTGATTTTGATCGAACATTCTAGAATGACATTGATTCGGTTATTTTTCAATTTTTTTATATTGTTTTCAATATAAGGTACAATTTTTGACAGAAAAAAATTTTAAAAAATTTTATGGAATTTTAGCATGAATAATTCCTATTTCTGGCAATATGTGGCGCTCTAATACTATCTCCACAACATCATAGCGTTCTTTGTATCGTCATACAAGATGGAATCAATGTATTAATACTGCTCTACACAGATGTGTTGAAAACATGATATCTTTTGGAGAAAATTTTAAGTTTAAATTTCTTATAATCTTGAATTCAACGTTTAAGTAGTCTTGAACTGACGTAGGAAGTTTTATTCATTTAATCGATATTTGCTGTCATGGAGTTGCAAGCCATCATTCAATTGTGGATTCTTTCATCAGTCATTTATACATCTTCACTTGCTTTCCAAACAGGTTAGTGCCGTTTCTCAGTTTTGATTTTTGTAAAATCTGTATTTTCAATTGTAATTAAATGTAATGCTTCGCATGTTTGTAAAAAGTGCAATTTTAAATAAAATTTATTAGAAAAATACTTATCAAAAAAGTACACATTGCATTTTCAGTTCACATTTTCTTTTTCAAAAAACACATTGCTTTTTCTTTCAAAGCATATTCTTGTTTGCTTAAATTAATTCTTTTTGTGGCTTTTTAAAATACTAGTAAGCAAATTCATAGTGACCTACACATTAAGCAAGTGCACAATATTAATATTTTTTTACATTTCCTTCTGATATTTTTATAAAAAATCTTACGCTATGTCAGCGTATTAAATATTAGAAGTTAATAGTATTGTATTATAGTTTAATGTAAATTGTTTTCTTTAAATATAAATTTATCATAAAGTACAAGAAATAATTTTCGATTATCATTTCAAATTTGGACTCTTACAAAAAATCTCAATAGTTATTTGTGTACATTTATACAATATTTATTAACCTCTATCTTTGTCTAATTCTTCTTTTTTTCGATTTATTTTCAGGAATATCAAAAATACAAAAATTTTCATTTCCAGATCAAGTAATATCAGGTACAAAAACAAGTGTAATTTGTACTGCAATATCCGGAATGCCACCAATGGAATTTAAATGGCTTAAAAATGGTCATCCATTGAAAACTAATCAAAAATCGACCATTCGCACATATGCAGATTTTTCAGTTATATTCTTGGAAGATGTCGATCAAAGTACTAGTGGTAATTACACATGTGAATTGAAAGGACCAATGGGGTCTGATTCATATACAGCAATTCTGGAAGTTAAAGGTAACCATAATTTGTAATTTATTTTAAAATTATAAATTAACGAAGGACTATATTTACTCTCATTTTTGTGATTAAATCACAACCCTTTAATTATCTGAGTTATATTTACTCTTCATATATTTTACTGCTAATTATATTCTAATTTATATTCTTTATTCCCATACCACGGAATATGAAAATAAATCGATGAACAAGATATGTTTTTTTATTTTATCAGAGGCTCCACAATGGATAAAACAGCCAAAAGATACTACATTGAATAGTGGAGATAATGCATCTTTGGAATGCATCGCCACTGGTCACCCTTTACCTAATGTTACATGGAAAAAATCAAATGGGGGTAAAATGCAATTTTTGGTTTTTAAATTATTTCACGGTCTTAAAATATTTAATGCAATTTTAATTTCATTTTAGAATGACTGAAATTTTTTTATACTGTAGTTTTGTTTCAAGTAAAAATATTTTTTAATTCCATGAAAGACTATTCTTTAAAACTAAAACCCTCTTGATTTGATTTTGATGGAATTTATAAAAGTTTATTAATTTGATTAAATGATAATTGTAGTATTTTATGCGCACTTCTCTTCATGATAAAATGTTCTTAATGTTTAACATTAAAATAATTTTTTATTGTAATGAAATAATTACTGGAGTGATACTTTGGAATAATGTATGAATATTTTGGTCTTGAAGGTATCCAAGAACATTATGAAACTGTTCAAGATCAAAAGCAAACAAAAGGCAAAAGCTTGTTGGAAATTAAGCAAGCTTCAACAACAGACTCCGGCATTTATGTGTGTGTAGCTGAAAATGATATTTCTTCTATTAAGACTGGTGGTATTATTATCTCTGTTAGTGGTAAGGCTTTCGTCAAAAAGTGTTGCATTTGAAAATGTATTTTTAATTTAAAAACTGTTTTCCGTTACTAAAAAGGGAATTGGGAATAGCTGTATTAAATGAATTTAAATAATTTAACCACAAAGTCATCGCATACTCTCGCAAAAACTGTACTTGAATTGTACAAAAATGTATTAACAATCGTGGTATTATTAAGTGATGAGATATATATTAGGTATATTCTTGCTAATTCACTACTTTTTCGTGTGAAGGGTTTTTATGTTGTTCTATTTCCTTATAAATGTATTTTGGAAAATAATTATACGTTAGTGGTCAAAAAATTTTAAAGACTATTCAAAGGTAAAAATTTCTTTTGTTTCATGAAAACCTTAAGAAATATAAAATGTTTTGTCTCGATTGCGGTTACATATATTAAGATTTTTTATTAAACTCTTTTGTACATAAGGTTTTAAAAAACCGAAAAAAAGGAAATTAAAGTTTTCTCTGGTGCATGCAGTTTTAAAGCATCAATAATGAAAAGATGTATAGTCGTATCTCCCGTTGAAAAGGTTTCTCAATTAACAAATATTCATCCATAATTAATAATTTTATGTTTTTTTCGTATAACAATATTAGTGAAAATATATATATTGTGTGTGTGTTTTACTTCTTGAATATTTGCAAGAAAATAGTTTTATGTTATTTTGCTACTGTAATCCATTTTTATTTAGCATTTGTGTTGATTTCTATTATATTAATATTGTACTTCATATAATAGCATTGTATCTGTTCATGGTAGAAAAAAATGAAAGCATTTTAAATTATTATGGAAATTAGTTTTTTATTAGAAGTCATATTGGTATTTTTTGTGCAATAACTGAAAAAGTATGCTACAAAATCGTATTATTTCTGTTATTAAGAGTGTAAACTTGCATTTTATGTTGTCAGAATTTTTTTAAATTTCGTTGCATTTCTTTTTATAAACACAACACTTATTTTATAAGCAAGGAATGGGATCTTCAAACTTGCCAATAATTCAAAAATATTCACAATAAAATATCACATTATGGCTTATATATTTCAAGTAATTTTCAATATTTTTTTTAAAAAACTCAGTTTTTCTAAATCTAATTTTTTTTTAATATATATCTATGGTTTTTGAGATCTATCTTGACATTTCTTTGTGCCTAAGCAAATCTTAAAAAATGTTTATCATATAATTTTTTTTTCAAAATCAATAAAATCTTATACTTCAGCTTACGTTTGAGACAAGAATGTATGTCCGTAAAATGCTAAGAAGATTGTTGAAAATGGTAATTTAAGACAGAAATAATGTGCTTTACATATGTAAATTTTGTTGAGTTACTTTTTTTGTGCGTGCGTATTTTATTGGGTTTTATGATCCTTCATTCTAAATTTAAATTACTTCTTATTAGTTTAATAAAGTTTCAAAATGTAGTTAAAATTTTTAAATTTCTATGACTTTCCATAAGAAGGGAAATATTTGTGTACAACAACCAACAGTATTTGGTTATTTATATGAAACTTTTGTACTTTCATTTAATATTCTGTGCATAATATTTGTGCATCATGCTTTTCACTCCAAATTTAATTTATTTCTGCAATAAATTAATAAATGTACTCTACCATTTTTTATTGGCTTTCATTTAGAGTGAATTTATTTTAATGTACAAAACAAAATTATACAAAATGATATTAGTGGCGCAATATTATTTTTGTTATATGAGTTTCTGTGCGAAAAATTTTATTGTTATCTATTACCTTGATATTTATTGTTGCTTATACTAATTACAACTTCATTCCATTTTTGTGATTTTCTCTTGGATAGGTATTAAAGTAACATTAACTTCTATTTAAATAAATTACCGCAATAAATTTTTACCTTAAAATCCGCATTCATTCTTTTTCATAGATTATATCTTTTAATCCTCCAATATTTTACTGATCTTATATTGAGTAGAGTTTAAAACTGGCCATACACATTACTTAAAAATAAAAAATAGCCTATTTGTTGTATATATATCTAAGTAAGTGTCAATAAAATAGAAGATTGAAATAAAATTTGTAATTAAATAATTGAAATAAAGCTTATAATTGTAATAAGAGTTTGTTGAATTTTTACAACTGCATGTGAAAAGAATTACAGTGCTCCAAAATCTAGGAATTGTGCAAAAAAGTAAATTAATCTTATATTTTATGTTGCTAATTCCATTTTTTGACAACATGTGGCGCTCTGTTACTGTATATGCAATCTCGTTTATGTAGCGTCTTTCTCGAGAGTATAGCCCTCATCTCTTGACAACTTGCATATTGTTCTCGATTTATGATAACAATTTATAGTTCAAATATTTCAAAACAAAGCATTATAACAGTTCCATTTATATACTATCTCAATGTAATTTAAGATTATAACTATGAATTTATTATTTATAACTGGTTTCGATTTGTTATTGGCCATCGTTTCAACTTCCTTGCAGTTTGGATTTGCTTATAGAAATGGTAAGTTTTTAGATTGTTTTTCCTGCTCTTTTTAATTTTAATATTTGATAAAAAAAAGAAGTCCTTTGTTCTCTCTCCTTCTCTCTCTCTCTCTCTCTCATTTATATAATACTTGAAATAAAGGCATTAATTTACATTGCTAAATTTCTTAGTGATTATCACTATAATACTTTTAATTTTATGATACAAACAAATGAAACATACTAAAAATTAGGCACACAAAATTCTGAAATTAATAATTATTTTGTGAGATTGCTTTTGTTCATGAATGAAAAACTTAATTATGTAACTTTTTATATTTTAATTTCAGATACTCTGAACTCATTGTTGTAGTACTAAAACTGTAAACAAAAGAAATGAATTATTTCTACCGGTTTTACACAATAACTTTTATTTCGAAATTGTAGCACATCTCTAAAGAAAAAAAAACTTTGTTGTTATTAAATTGAATTTTCAGTGTTTTAAAAATGTTCAGTAAATCAAACATCAATTTAATTTTTTTACAAATAATCTAATATTTAAAATTTAGAATAAAGTCTAAACTTAAATATTTTTTTAAAGTTAGTGAGTTCTTTTACGACTTTTTGTGGGATTAAACTAATAAAATTATCTTCGAAACTATATGATAAACATCTGCAGTTGTAATTTGAGTTTCTTTCTATAATTATTTTTGTTTCATTTCTCTGGAATATTTTAAAACATTAACGAATATTTCATTCGCATATATCTTTCAGATTTACCAAGAGTTCAAAAATTTTCTTTTCCTGATCTTGTTATAACTGGACAAAGAACAAGTGCCCATTGCACAGCTGTATCTGGAACTCCACCAATGAATTTTAAGTGGTTAAAAGATGGACAGATTATTAAACCTGTCCAAAAATACTCTATCAGGTCAGGAGCGGATTATTCGATTTTATTTATAGAACATGTCGATTTAACAACTAGTGGAAATTATACTTGTGAATTAACAAGTTCGGTTGGAGTTGATAAGTATACTACAGTACTTGAAGTAAAAGGTATGTAATTTTTTTTTTCAATTAAGTTCAAATTAATTTCATAAAAAATGAATTTTTTTCTTGTAGTATTTATTTTTAAAGATATTTTATTAAGTCCTGATTATTATTTGTATTAATTTTTAACAATTTAAAAATAATCAGACATATTTATATATAAATAAATATTGTTTTAGAACCTCCAAAATGGATAAAGGAACCAAAAGATCTCTATATTTCTGCTGGTGAAAATATTTCCATTGAATGTTCAGCTGCAGGTTACCCAGTTCCTAATGTTACTTGGATGAAATTATCTGGTAAGAAATATTTTATTATTAATTAAAATCTAATTGAGCTGGTTTAATTGTTAACGAATCATACTTCTTGCACATTATTATACTAACAAATACTTTTTGATTGTTCGGAAATAAATAATGCTTTTTCATCATTTATAAAAAATCATACTCTTCTTTCATTTTTTTGTTTTATACTGGAATTATTTTGCAACTGATTTCAGTTACAGTTTTAATCACAACTTTCATTTTTTGTAGCTTTATTTTGCCTGGTGGTTTTTCATTTATGTATTTACTTTTATTGATTATTTATACTTTAACTCTGTCAATATAATTTCAATATCAGTAGAGACTATATTGCTGAAAAATCTGAATTAAACGTTAATTTCAATATGAGAAGAAATTTTTTCTCAACAATATTGAAATTTTAGAAATATGGGCTTCATTAATTTTATTATTTTATTTTTATGGAATTTTTCTTTTTATTTCGATTTTTGTTTAACTCGTATTTTTAATTGTTTGTTTTTCTATAAGGACTACTAAAAATAAATCTCTTCTGCTTTTCCCATCAGTATTTATAGTGATTATGAAATATGCTGAAACTGAGACGTTTCATTTCAGGTTATAAGGATGGTCCAGAAGAAGTAAAAGGCCAACAACAAATTCGAGGAAAAAGCATACTGCTTAAAAAACATACTGGCATAGAAGACGCAGGTTTTTACATATGTGTCGCGGATAATGGTATATCAAAAATCCAAACAAATGGTATTATTCTTTCCATAAGTGGTAAGATGTAGCACATATTTTCTTTAAATATTCGATTTCTCATTTTATAAACTCTTGTAATAAATGCTACAAATTAATAAATGTTATTTTATTTTTGTGTTTGTTACATTTTTAGATCAATTTGAAAAAAAGTAAATAAAAACACAAAAATCTTTTTATGATTTTTTTTTAACAAAGAATATTTTTCAGAAGGTAACAAATTATTATTTTTATCGACACCACGTGGCGCTTCTGTACCATATTTGCCTCTATCTCAGTATGGCGTGTTTTTCTATTAGAATGTAAGATATAATACCTCAGAGGTAGTTCAACAAAGGTGATTCTGTCAGCAATCAAAATTATTCAAACGTCAAATTCGTTATTTGATTCCAAATATTTGAACAAAATTTTATAGACTTTGTTAATCGTTATACAAAATGGATTTTACAAAGAAACATATTCTGAAGACTCGACGACGCTACTTCATGACGATCATCCTAGCATCGTCCTGTTTAAGTGTCTTTCCAGCACACACCGGTAAGTGAAAACTTACATTTAGTTTGCTTAATAAAATTGACTGAATTTTTTTTATCTTTTTGGCTAACAAATTATTATAAATTGGTGCTTTGTTTTAATATTAATGTAAGATTCATTTTTATTAATTTATCAATAACTTTGCTTTTCGGGAAAATATAGCAAACTATATGTGTTCTCTTTGAGTGTCATTTTCAAACAGACTGTGACGAAATAATAAGATTAATTTTTAAAAACTCTTTTAAATCCTGGTAACTTTTGCGTACAGACTCATTAACTTTTACAGTATTATGAGGATTAAAAATAATTCATTTTAACTTTTCTAAGAAATTATTTGGTTTACCTATCGAAGAATCATAAGCACATTATTATATTTATTTTATGAAACACTTCTAATTTTTTAAATATTATATTCGTGAATCGCTTCATATAAAGTAATATAAGTTTAAAATATTCTCGACGTTTCTCTCTCGTACATATTTTAATTTTATATGAAATAATGTCTAATTCTTTTCTTGGTTTTTAAGATATTTTTGAGAAAATGGTTTTAATTAAAGTGTCACTAAAATTTCTAATTATTTTATTTTGAATTTGCTGCAATACTAATTATCATACTAGTAGATATATTTAAATTAGTTTATATAATGCTTTTATTGCCTTTAAAAATCTTATCATTATAAAAAACAGAAGCTGTTAATTTTTGTAAAAGATTTTCAAAATATGAGGAAAATATTACTTTTTTCTGCTTGCAATTTAATTTATTTATACATAAAATTTTGTTTCTCATTTTTATCTTTGTTTTGATTTCTTCATTGCTAACTAAAATCTATCTGAAAAAGTACAAATTTCTAAATAAATGTGTTAAGATCAATAATTTGCTTTAAAATGTGTGAACAAAATTGAACATGTTGAGTTCAAACTCAAAAATTTAGCGAGACAAAAAAAAGTACTAAGAATACTATACGTCTTATTTAAAATATCACTCACATCTTCAATAATCATTTGTATGTCTGTTAATTCAAAGTTTATTAGATTAGATATCAAAACTTTGAAACCTAGAGTAAAATTAGAATTATTTAGTATAATTTATTGGCTGTAAAAAGAAGATTCTAATTCTCACATGCACAGAATCTAAAATTTCTTCTAAGAACTTTCTAACAACAATTAGCTCATTTTTTACTTCAAATATGCAGTTAAATCATCTTTATTTTAAAAAAAACAAAAGCAAAATGCAATTAAACTTAAATCAAAATCATATAACAAAAATCGCGTTTCACTTTATTCATATTTTTGGATACATTTCGCTCCTAAATATTAAAACCATTTAATTTTCTTATAAATAAATTGTATAAAGTAAGTTTTTTATGTAAGTATATAAATACATAAACTATATTTTATTAATAAGATTTTAATTATTTTTATTAGACATGAAAAATAACTTTCTTTAATTCAAAAGATCATCGTCTCTTATTATTTTCGTTTTAAAAATCATTTGTATCTTAAAACCATTATTTATTATGATGCTTTCTCTTCTGTTTGGTTCTAACTTCTGTAGTGTTTTATGTTATCTTTCTGTATGTTATTATATATATGTTTATATTTCATTAATTTTATATTATACAGCCATCATTAATTCTTTCTTTCAGCTTCTCCAAAAATTCAACCCTTTAACTTGGCTGCCCATTTTCGAACGGGTGAGAAAGTAACTTTGTTCTGCGCCATCAAATCCGGTACTCCACCATTCTCTTTTGCTTGGATGAAAAATTCTCAACCGCTGTCTGAAGATGCTTCAGTTGAAATTCATCAGCTAAAAGATTTTTCAAGCTTAGTATTTCCTTCTTTAAATTTAGAATCAAGAGGAAATTATACTTGCAAAGTATCAAATGCTTTCGGGTCTGATTTTTACACAGAATTTCTTAATGTTGTTGGTAAGTTATAATTTCTTTTTAATGAAAACTCAAATGCGAAATCATAAGAGTTGTTGATAAAATTTTATGAAAAATATAATTATTTAATATGAATGTGTGTGTGTGAAAATTATACTCCTCCTTTTCAAATACAATTTTATCTTCCTTTTTTCTTTCAAATAGTTCCACCTAAATGGAAATCTTTGCCTAAAGATCAAGAAGTAGTGGTTGGAGATAATTTGTCTCTTAGGTGTGAAGTAGAAGGTTATCCTATCCCTGTAGTGTTGTGGAAAGGTTTTGATAAAGGTTAGAAAAGTATTTATTTTATTTCGAAAATTATTTACCTTAAGATACGTGGTTATTTTTTGCTTGTTTGTTTGTTTATTTATCTGAATCAATTTTGTGTACATTTTTATGACGCGTTATTTCATTTGAGAATTTTGAATATTTCATTTGAGATCATTCGCATAATAAATAGTTGAGCTTGATTTACCTTAGAATAAATTTGATCATAAATGAAAAAATCGGAAATATATTGTACAAAACTGAGAATTTTTGTTTAAAAGCAACAGCCCCTGAAATTCTGTAAAACGCACTCAAAAAGATAAAATTGAAACATTTTATTTCATCAATGACCTTGTGCTTAGGATTTCCAAGTTTTATAGTTAAATTTTAAAAATGTTTTTTAAACATAATGATATCATTTTTAAAAATTGTAAAAAATAACTTTCTTACAACATTTTTTTAAAGTTATTTCTAAAATGATACAAAAAATAACTTACAAATTATTTATAATAATTATTTCTATAATGCATGCTGATTCATTCCGAAAAATAAATATTCATTTTAAGAATAGTTGCTTTTTAAGTGATTATTAATTTAATTACATTTTAATTAACTTTTTTCTTAAGGGTAAATATTTTAAAGCATTATTATTTATATTGTTATTTTATAATTTTATTATTTCATTATGTTTTATTAGGCTAAATATTTTATGCATATTAAAGAATTTTCTTTTCTGTGAATATTACAGAAAACATAAATAAAGCAGTTCAGCAACTAAATCCAAGAATTCAAACTGAAGATGCTATTTTTGAGATAAATGGAGTTAAAGAAGAAGACGAAGGTGACTATGTATGTGAAGCTTCAAATGGAATTGGAAATGGAATAACGCATTCTGTAGTTATATCAGTTCTTGGTATGCACAATAATTAACAGCAAGTTTTTTTTTTAAATTTATAATTTTTTTCTACAATCTTTTTTACAAAAAAAAAAAAATTTGTGATTTATCTCTTGTTGAATTACATTGATTATTATGTAATTATTGTATTTCATTTGATAACATAAAAAAATACAATAAATGTTTTGTTTCTGTCTTTTGTTGTAACATTTACTATTTTATAAAAAAAAAAATTTGAAATATACATACTTCTATTTTGTTTCTCAACGCATTTTTACATCTTGTTCATATATGAATTTCCGTGAATATGTTATGTATTATTAAGCTGAACTTTTTAAAGCTTGATTATGGAGGTGATTTTATTTTATGATACGAAATATACCATCGTCACATACGATTTTTATAGCATTTCTGAATTGATTAATTTATTGACATACGACAATATATATATATATATTTAAACCCTATAAAATTGTTATTTTTGATAAATTGTACATTTTATTATATTTTACGGATTTTTTAAACAAATTTGGATACATTCACAATTTCTGTTCCTATGATTGTTCATATTTAAATGTTAGGTTTTTTAATTCGCCATCTTCACACAGTGTGGCGCTAGTAGACTGCACTACAATAAAAATTTCAGATATCGAGATGGCATCACTATATGTAAACAAGCTGCATCGAAATATACAGATTTTATCTCAGATTACATACAAGACAGCTCTTACTTGTATGTAAAGTTGTTTTTCCCTCATTTAGTTCAGAATCCTTTGTCGAGAGCATCTGTTCGGTTTGAATCTTTACAATATGCTTCATGTTAAGAATCATACATCATTACGTAGTTTCTGCATTTTACGATTTCTGTGTATCTTCATGGTAGCTTGTACTGCAATTGCTCGCAAAGAGAAAATATCTCTAGGTAAGTTATCTCAAATTTCTGTTATTTTATTGCATTTTCATGTTAGAATTTCTTTTTTTTTTTTGTTACAAAGAGCACTAATGATGTAAAAAAAGATTTTTAAATATGTTTATAATATTAACATAAATCAATGTTCAAATTCATTGTTTATCATTCAATCAAATAAACATCTTATATAAAAAGTAGTTTAATAAGCTTTTAATGCAGTGATTAGTTCTTTTCCTAATGTAAAAAAAATTAAATATTATTGAAACTGGTTTGTTATGAACGCTAATATTTATAATAGATATTTTTCCGAGATTTCTTTTTAATTAATATCTATGTGTGCACACAATTTCTTACGCGATTAGTTTCTTATCAAAGATAAATTCTGCTTTTGGCAAAATTAAAACTATTGAATGTTAGTTACTATGCTATTTTTTAAAGATTTTCCCCTCGAATCTATAAAAAAAAATCATCTTTTTTATATATATATAATTTTTATACATAATTTTTAAGTACAAATAATTTTATTTTTCAAATTATTTCTAATTCAAACTGCGACAATTTTTCACAAAATAATAAATATTCAATTTGATCAGTTCATTTAGAGATATTCTAAATGCGTTCGTTATTTTTTTCAGGTTATCCTAGAATCCAACCCTTTATTTTCCCCGAAAAATTAACCGAAGGTCAGAAAACAAAAGTTCTATGCACTGTTATTGATGGTACTGGGCCATTCAAATTTTTATGGTATAAAAATGATCTTGCGCTGATGTCTTCACCTTCCGTAACAATTCAAAACGGGGAAGAATATTCAATGTTACTTTTTAATTCGCTATCCACCGAACATGGCGGTAATTATTCGTGCGTTGTTACAAATGCTTTTGGAAAAGATTCATATTCATCTCAGTTTATAATAAATGGTGAGTTTGAATTCATTATATAGTTGAAAGAAGTATTTTCAATTTGAATCAATTTTCATATCATAAAATCTAATAAAAAATAACTTTTACTTTTATTAAATATGTAGTTTATTACTATATGTTTGCTGTGTATTTCAAAGTAGTTTCCAGTATGTAGAATACCTTAGTATATTTTTTATGTTTGTTTATGAAACAGAAATACTATATTTTATTGTAATTATATGTACGTGAATAACTATTATGTGCTTTGCTTAGTGTGAGAAATATATTTTATTGTGACAAATACTTTCTGCATCCATAGTGCCGCCATCCATTTCACAAGAACCAGTGGATCAAACACTGCAAGAAGGTGATGCGGCGTCATTTCTTTGCCATGCATCTGGGTTTCCTCAGCCGACCGTGACTTGGATGAAAGGTATTTTTGAGAATCAAAATATCTTTAAAAACTGCGAATAATATAACTAACGTCGGTCTTAGAGATTGGGCAGAAGTTGACAAGCATGTATATCTTAAAAAAATATTCTAAATATTGCACAAATATAGTATTAAAATATGAGCTACAATATCTTTTAATTTGGTACCTGATAATTAAGTCTTATTCTATGCAGAAAAAAAAGAAAATGAAAAATGAAAGAATTATATATATATACGCAACTCTCTCTGTAATTCAATGGCATTATGTGATGGTTTGCGGAGTAAAATACTAACTTATGTAAAAAAATTTAATTTTAAAAACCAAATGACTTGGCTCAAAAATTCTGAAATTATTAAGCTTCAAAGGGAGAGTCCATTGCTTCACTTTAATACATCAGAATAAATACAAAAATTTAATTTATAGCTAAGCTACAATTTCCTTACTGTAAAAGGGAACCAATCCTCTTTTTCTGATCATCTCTTTTTTATTTGATATTGAATACTGTTAACATTAAAATACAGAAAACCAGTCATTTCTTGAATAATTTAACATAAGTATAAAATTTTCCAAACATTTCTGTAAATATTTTTTTTAGTATTAAAATAGATTTATATAATTTTAATGAACATATAGAGTTCTGAAAAAAAAATTTAAATATATATATATATAGTATATATAATTAAATAAGATAAAATAATAAGTGGGAAACTTGTATTACCTACAAGGCCAAAAAAGAAAGAAATCATTAATTACATACAAAATTGTTATAAAACTAAAATAAAACGAAGCAAGAATTTAGAAATAATATAACAAGATAATATATGTTAGGGCTATAATATATACATAAATATATGTATAGATAGATAAGTATGTGTGTGTTTCGTAATTATAATATTGCTTACTTACTAATAAAAATTCGAAATAATGGAACAAATTAAGAAAATTTATTATTATATGATAAAATAAATATGTGTTTATGGTAGTAATAATATATCTCATCTATCATAATAAAAATTCAGAATAATGAAACAAATTATTAAAATTTAATATTATGCGAAAAAATTAATGAGAAATTCAGTAACAAAAAAAAGGAAATCTCTAAATCCAATATTCAGCCCACAGTATATAATTTGGCACAGTCAAATTTAGGAAGGATTAAGTTGTCTTAAGGCGCTGCCTTTTTACGTTTTTATACTCAATATAACTGGTAAGAAAAATACGATTTCATCACAAGATAAATATAACCTTTAGTGTAAAAGGCAAACTTAATATGAGTGAGTATTGAAGTAAACCAATTTTTATACTGGTCAAAAACAATAATTATATTAGAGTGAAATAAATATAAATATATACTAAAATATTAGTTTAAAAAATTCAAGAGGATGATATTTTTATAAAATAATGATTTTTTTTAAATCTAAAATTTTGCCTTTAAATCGAACCTTTCAACTATATTGTTACAAAGAGTAATTTTTTAACTTTTTCAGAAGGTTCACTTCGTGTTTTAAAAACAAATCTTTAAAATCTCTAAATATTTCAAATAAATTGCTTGACAGTAATGTACAAATAAATAATTTTGTAACATGTATATTCATTAATGGTATTGATGTAAAATTGTAGAAGTACACACACACAACTTATTAATTAAGCTTTTTAATATATTACCTTTAATTTGAATAAATGTGCTGTCATGCAAGAAATTCAGATGTAATTTAAACTAAAAATTGTAAAAATTCAATGACAAATTTAAAAAATTTAAAACACGGAAAAAAATTATTAATTTATGCCGATAATTTTAAGATGTACAAAAGATAGCTCCTGTATTCATTTTGTGTTCTACTAAAACTATTTTAAAATATATTTACATGCAAAATTCTTAACTGGGAGAAAAATAACAGGGTTGATTTATGTCACCATTATGAAAATTTTCATCTTAACTTATATCCTTTATTTTACCTTTTTTTATTTATGATTTTTTCTTTTGTATTCAAATATTTAATTTTGTCTTTGAATTATTATTGTTGTCTGTTTTTATTAATTAATTTTTTTTCTTATTTCTGTTCTAGAGGAAGGAATCAAAGAAATCATAGAAGATGAGAGAATCAAGACTTTTTCTAATGGAACGTTGATCATTTCGAATGTTAAAAAAACTGACGAAGGAATTTATAGTTGTACAGTTAGTAATAATATAGGCCAAGATTTACACAAATTAGTGTCATTAACTGTTTTTGGTAAGAGATAATAAAATGTTTGGAAACTTGTTTGTCTTATTTATTTTCATATGCACTGAAAAAATATCTTCGAAACGCAAACTATGTTCTATTGCATCGTTTTTATGTTTACGCTTCTTTTAAAATGCATAAAGGATGTTTGTGCGATGCAACATTTGCTTAATCATAATTATTGGTTTTTCCTCTTTGTTAACATGTTTTTAGGACCACAAATGTTTAATTACACATTTAAAGTTTGTAATAAACTAGAGTGTTGATTCATTTATGTATTCTTTTTACAGCTTCAAAGATCTTAACATCTTTATGTATCCTTTGTTTTAAAATATATGTGTGTGTGTGTGTTAACCATATATATTAGCTTTACTTAGTAATATATGTGAATATTTATGTCTAAATTGCTTATATTTTGTCATATTTATCATTAATTTTCATTTATTTAATTCTTTTTATTTCGCAATTGTCTTACAAAGTTTTTTATTCCCCTGAGCGTGTTGTTTGGATATTACAATTGAACAAATTATTAAAACTATTTCTTCCTGCAGTTCCTGCTCGGTTCGAAGAGAAATTTACGATGAAAAACGTTCGAAGAGGTGAAACAGCCACATTGAAGTGCGAAGCAGTTGGTGACAAGCCCTTGAGCATCACGTGGACAAAAGACAAAGCCGAAATTGATTTCAAGAAACATACTAGGTATAAAGATTGATTAATTTCCATAAATCAGTGGTCTCTTAAGTTTTTTGATCACATACCCTCTAAATCGAAAATAATTTTAAGAAGTATCCCATATATAATACTATATTTAATGAGCCTCGTTCCTTGATGTACTCCAAGTGTTACATCCCACCCCCACTTTGGAGACCACTGACAATATTAATATTCTTAATAATTTTGTTTTATATATATATATAATTCATTCTAACAACTGTGTGTGAATTATTCAAAAAAAGGAATCAAATTTTTTTCATTTATAAAGTTTTAAAATCAAATAAAATTATTTCATTGAATAATGAATACCTTAGAAATTAAACAAATGTTTCCAGCCAGGGTTTCACTAAATATTGTTAAGGATTCCTCAAGAAATAGGGAAATGACATAACACATGAGTCATAAAATGTAAAACAACTTTTCCTAATTCAGTATAGTCTTGGAGTATTCGGGAGAAGCTCGTGTGACTTAGTGATGCAAGAAGTGTGAGATCATCTAGGTGGTTAAGCAGAGTACTAGTGCGCGTGTCTTTTACTTTATTACTTTATTAGTAAAGTAAAATAAGATTCGCGTCTTGTTTTTTAATTCTTTTACAGATTGTAAAGGTTACAAAGTTATGATACTTGAAGGAAAAAAAACAAATAATTCTGAAAAGGCTAGTAAAGAAGATTACAATCTGATATAAAATTTCAAAAGACTGATAAAGAAGCGCAAAAATGATTCATCATTACAATAAAAGCTATTTATCAATTGACCACGAATCCGGAATATGCTCTACCAATGTGTTTCATATGTGGTAAAAAATTTCGAATACAGGAATGACTACAATAAAAAAATGGAACAACAGATCATAATAATGTAAATCATAAAATATTAATTATTTCAAAATTCTATTAAAATCTCAAAATAAGCAGAGTACAGTTTTTATTATCACATTTACATTTAGTGAAAATGTTCAGAAAACCAGTTATTGCATAGAAAAGAGAAAGTCATAGAATCATTAAGAATCTGATAATGCGCGCATGAAAATTAAAGCGGATAAAGTGTTGGAAGAAGGTACAATGAGGAAAACTGAAGATTTGTTAATGAAGAAGAAATTCTAGAAAACTTCAGCAGAACAATAAATATATCTAATATTTCATCTGTATATTTGAAATATATTCTTCTTGTAGTGAGAGAATATTAACGTCGCACTTTTCAGCTACACGGGGGCTTTTGGCAACGGATCTCGTAATTTTGAACCATGGTCAAGTGACGAGGACGACAGCTGAGCTGGCTAACTACCACACCTCCCGTTGGTGTGGTAGTTAGCTACCACACCAACGGGAGGACGTTTAAGCTCTCTACAGATTTAACATCGTTCCCCTACACGGCGTGTCTTCAATGTTTCATGACACGCCAGCCACGAATTAGATACCTTGACCACTTGGCTACCGCGCCACTATCCTTCTTGGAAGAACTTTATTGAAGATTTATACGATAGGGCTTCTTTATGGTTGGCTTCCTAATGGCATTGTTATTCTTTTAAAAGAGAAACATGTATATGCTATGTATTCACACTGTGTTATCTATGGGGAAGTGTAGGTGTCTATGTAATGAACTATAAAAGATATATCTGATAATGTTATAAAAACGATAAACTTTAATAAGCAAAAGTCTATACACTCCAGAATTTTTTAAAAAGCTTAGTGAAAGTATGGATAAAGAGCACTTAAATCAGTTAATATATATGCTGAAGTCTCTTGGTTACTTAGAAGCAAAGTTTTTAATAGGTCTTTTGAGCTAAAGGTTGAAATGCATGCAGAACATTTTTAATAAAACGGCGAACAAGATTTTCTTACTTTGAGGAAAATAAATTTTATATTCCTACTTCCTATCCTGAGTTTGTACTAAAATGTGATATTTATTAATTTTATATAATGTAAATAATTTCTGAACTCCCTCTAACATTATTTAAAAATAATTTTATGCTGCCTTATTTTGACAGTTAAGAATAATCAAACAAATCTTTTAAACTTTCCTGCAATTTTAATTATTTATTTTCTTTGTTGCTGTATAGATTTTATATTGAGTCAATTTAAAATCTTATCATCACTATATCATGCCTATTTATTGAAAATTTATTTTATTTAGATTAGAGAAATTCGACCGAGACGTGGAAAAAGGTTTAAGCTCTGAACTCATCATTCGAACATCAGATCGTAAAGATGGAGCTTTGTATGGATGCTTGGCCAAAAATGAATACGGATCTGACGAGAGAAATGTTAAGTTGTTGGTTGTAGGTAATGAAATTTTTTCATCCTATTTTTTTAAAATAAATCTGGAAAATGAGAAAGACGCCATTTAATTAAATTAGGATTGCATAAATAAAGTAAATTTTTTTACATACATATATTATTTTAAATGTATTTCACAGTCTTATTATTTGAGGATTTTAATTATTATTTTATTTTTTCCGTATGGTTGGTTGTTTAAATATAATTTGTCACCTTGAATTAATTAATTATAATAATAAAATTGAAGTTTTAAAAATTGTATTTAAGAAATTTTGGTTTGATAAAAAAAAATTTCACAGAAAAAAAATTTTAATATTTATTGAGTGGAGATATGAGTATTTTATTATCCTTATAAAGAGCGTATAAATTTTCTCATAAAATGAACAAACATCTTTTTTTCATAAATTGTTTGCAGACTAGTGTCAAAAATTTTATTAGACAGAATTTAAATTCCTTAATAAGTTAAGAAATAATCTTATGAATGATAAGTATTATTAATCATGCATATATTACGATTCCAATAGGAAAATCAGATAAATTTTTTTTATGTATGCAAGCGCAATTTCTTATATGAAACCACAACAAATTTCATATAATCCTGAAATAACAATTCTAATTGAACCACAGCCAAATATAAGTTCAAGGAAACATTATCTTGAAGTTATTTAAGAAAAATCAAACCAATATGCTTTATGCCATCTTGTTAATAAATTTATATCATTATTTTAAAAGTAAATAATTTCACTATGCAAATGAACAGAATGTTTTTGCAAACATATAACTTTTAAAAGCTTCGAAGTAAAAATTCGAATGAACCTTTTGAAATAACATTTTTGAACTATCTCATTTGAAAAAACAAATTAAGTGTATGAATATTTGTCAGATCTAATTATTTACTTTTTTTGCTTTGTGATTCACACAAGATAAGAAATTTGATGCCTTTTAAACAATTCTGTAAAATAAATATTTTTCTTTGTTTATGTTTTAATTCATTTTCATTTTTTGATGTGTAACATTTTTCCTCTCGATTGCTGGAGATTTGTGGGAGTGATTTCGTGAAAAGGGACGGAAATGCGTAACAGGAAGTTGGGGAAGCGCCTGCTATTTAATTTGTCCAATCAGCGCGCTTGATGATGTCTCTTCGCTACCCTCCAGTGAAGTTCTGTTTTTCTCCTACATTCGGGAGGGACTCCCCCCCCCCCTGCGGTCTAGGCCATGGGATCTTTGTTTTTGTTTTGTTTTCTCACTTTAGGATCAGAGAAGAAGCCAAGTCCTTTGATTGCGTGGCAGGAGCGGACACATAACATTTCGTTGATTGGGTATTGTTATTCAAGATATTGGGGACATTTGTGCGGCAGAATGCTTATTTGAAAATGGACAAACAGTGATTTCGGTGGTCGTATACATTTCTCCGAATCAAACGGTTCAAAAAATTAAAGATTTCCTACATTTTTTACTTTTACCATATACCGAAGGTGGTTTTGCTCTTTAAAAAAAAAACTATCACTCGCTTCTCATGATTTTGAGTGTTGATTTTAAATTTAACTTCAATTTGCTAGAAGCCCAGCCACTTATAGCTTTTTTGAATGATGAACTCAAGTTCGAAATGAACACAAATCGAAATGTTTCGACAACTAACAGTGGTACTGTTATTGACGCTATTTTTCAACGGTTTTTAAATACTTTGAAATCACAAGTATATATGTCATATTTTAGCTATCATAAGTTATCATTACCGCTCTTCCCCAAATTGAACAAGAATATTTATTTTTGATAAAAAAAAAAAAAACTGCAATACTTCTTGTGTTTTATTAAAATGATAAATTTTTTTCAGGATTTAAGTTGCTATTGCGAATTTACCACGATAATATGTCAGATGTTACACATTGTATGCGACTACTGTAAGGCTCGTTTCTTTTTTTTTTATTGTAACAGGAAAATAAACATATAAAATAACATTAATTTATAGAAAACGGAGGAAAATACCATTTTGTATAATGAAAGTTTAAAAAATTAAAAAGTCATTATAAATAGAAATAGATTAATTCCTTTTAATCAAATTTCATGATTATAGATGACAGAATAGATTTTAAAATATAGAAAAATAATCTATTTTAATTTTCTCACATTTGGTACATAACAGTTAAGGCTTTTGCAAAATAGTATTAATTTTTAAAATATTTGCAGCTGAAATTTGATCATAGGTATATTAATTTATGTATTTATAATTAATCAGATTGATCAGCATTAAAAAAATTCCCTACATTAGACCTATATTCGAAATGAATCCTTTTTAACATTACGTAGACGACTTAATCGTCGTCTTCTCACGACAACCGTACTTAATCGCAATTACGTAGTTGTTATTCGTTCATTCACCCTAAATATTCTGTAAAATTTGATAAGATATATTTTTTCCATTTTTTTTTAATGACATCCTACACCACGACCCATTTCATTGCTAACAGCTAGTACTTTAGAGAACTTTTTCTAAAAGACTTAATTAACAATTTTATATTCGTTTTGAATTCTTGGCCTAAATATATTAGAGCATTTTAAATTGAAGTTTTTAGTTTTTACCGTAGCACTTGCATGAAATTCAATATATTTGATACTTCGTACTAATTGAGATAAATATGATAGTTTAGTTGTTGTTTTGAAAATTAAATAGCTATTTATATAAATGCTATATATATATATATATAGTTCTTAAAATATTTTTAAAAAATCTAGCCATTAACTGCTGTATTTCTTGTTTTGTTTGATTTAGTATAATAAATATATTTATATTAAAATTCAACTTATAAGGGTTTTATAAAATTTAAAGCATGTAACAGGAAAATTTTGGATGAAAATAAGAAAAATAAGCATAGTTAATATTTATTATATCGTTCATTTCTTAATATTAATTTATAGTACATTCTTATTTTTTTTCTATGTTTTGATCTTTAAAAAAGATTTTTCCTATCTCCTAATAATTTCAAAATTCATTTGAATATGTAAACTTGAATAACAACAATAAAAGCTAAAGCTATAAATTATATTAGTAGTTTAGTTATAAAGCACTAAATATGTATCAAAGAAAAAAAGATTACTAGTAATTTTTTTTTTTAAAAACTATTTCTTAAAAACGTATTTGTTAGTGAATGGTATTTTTATCAAGCAACTTTCCAGAATTTATTTAAAAATATTTGGTTTGAATTTTATTTTTTGTAGTGAAGTATTTCAATATTATGCTAAATTAAAGTTCTTTTTATGCATAAAAGCATTATTTCTTTAATTTTTAATTTTTTTGTTTCTCTTCATAGCATAATTCGATATTTTTACCATAAGATAAAATACAAAGAATATTGAGATTTGTACTTAATTTTGTCTCTTTTAATAAAGAAAATTTTTGTGTCCGCCTTATTTTATGTTTTGTAAAGCATGTTTGTCCACTTTTTTTTATTTCTTTCAATAATGTTATTTTTTAAATTCTCAGAGGTACCAGCTCAACCACTAGACGTAAAAGTCAAAGAAGTATGGAGTCGAACTACAAGTATCATATGGTCTGCTCCATATTCTGGAAATAGCCCCATAACCAAGTATATCATTCAGTATTGGAGAGATAGAGGTATGTTGGAATTTTTAAAAAAAGCATAAATATTTTTAAGGGTGTGTTATTTATATTTTTTAATATTTATTACATATATATTGTATTTAAAAACATATATTCATTATTTTAACTATACTTACTTTTTACACACAAGAAAACTCAAATGTAACTGTTTATATATATATATGCATTTTTTTCTTTACAAAATGTATATGGGAAACAGCCCGAAATTAACTATTCTTTTGTTATAATTTTACTTTACATAAGAAAGTAATAACAGTGAAAAAAGTCATTTAACACAAAACTGAGGGGACTTAAATATTTTTTCGTGTTAAAATAATTTCGGGTAAAAGGATATTGCATATATATACCATTATTTAACAAAATTAAGTTTATTAGAGTACATTTTATTTACATAGATAAGTGTATTTACATGTATTTCATAAAAACTGTTAAAACATTTACGTAATTTCCTCTCTCTCTCTCTCTTTTAATTATTGTTGATAAAGCAGAGAGTAGTACTAAAATATTTACATATTTCTGTTCCCGTCTTCTGTTTTTGATGAACAGCTTTAAAAAGCTTCATCTTCATTTTAAGCCAAATAGCAGTTTGCTTTCCTTCTGAACACTTTGCCATTGTGCTCGTATAAAAAAATTCTTCTAAAATAGAAAAAAAAATAATGCGAACCAAACTTATTGGTTTTTACTCACACTGCGATGTACTCGTCTTCTAATTTTAAAGCCAACTGATGAGAAATTAGATGTTTCTGTGTGACGTTTGTAGGAATGGAGGGTGAAAGGAGCTTAGGTGAACAAAATTGGCTCTTGTCTCGGACTATTTCGATGGTATTTCAAAGCTAAGTTAGCCTCCTTTCTTTGAAACAGGGTTCTCTTTCATTTCACGCCCTTCTTAAATCTAGCCTGCGTGGTGTTTTCCGTATTTTGTTTAATTCTAGAAGAGAAAACTCTTTTCAGATTAAACGATTTTCTTATCGTGATAAGAGAAAAATGCTGAAAAATACATAATATTATTATTTTGTGTTAACCGTTATTTCGTCATAAGCGTTTTCGAGTTAAACATATTTCACCGTATAGTAAAATTGCTTGAAAGTTTTTTTAAAAGTAAAAATGAATAAATGAGGCATCTTCTGTTTTTCAAGGTTTCTGTACATTAAATAGAAATGATTTTCAGAATAAATGTCTTTGAATTCAAAAAATGAGCCCCCTAGTTTAAATGCCATGCTCTTCATTTGATTATGATATTTTACATTCAAGATTTAATGCCAATGACCGTCTTATAGCTCTATAGTAATATTGTATCAAACTAATTATCCAATGAAATGGTGAAATCAGTTTAAACGATTTATTTTCAACTTTTTAGATGTAATGAAATTGCATCTTGAAATTAAATGTCTGTCAACTTAAAATAATAAAATAGTCTAATTTGTTTTATTGTTAAAACAAAAGATAAAATTAAAAAAAATAAAATGAACGCTAATTAACATGCAATATCACGCATGTAAAACCAGACTGAATTATTAGTTATAATCTTCTTTAATATTAAAAAAAGAAAATAGGAGCTTACTTTTTGAAAAATGTTTATTCCTGGATCATGTGATTTTTTTTTTATTCAAAATACATATTTTTTTCACTAGCATTTGGTTAAACATTATTAAAGAATTATTGCACTTCACTGAAAAATCTTATTTTAAATTTAAGACATTTCTAAAATATTTCAAATTTGACAGTTATTATTTTTTTTTTTTTGCTAAGCAATGATGTTAGTTTGATTTATGCTATAAAATAATCTTAATCAGGGCCGTGGGTAGCCTAGGGGTTAGAGCATCGGACGCCAGACCGGAAGGCCTGGGTTCTACGCCCGATGCCGCCAAGTACTCGCCGAGTGTACACGGAGCACTTACTCTTTAAATCAGTGGGTCTGAATGGTGTCGCCATCTATAGTGAGCAAAATCGTGCTGTCACCTTCATGGGCTCAAAGCTTAGGCTAATGACAGACGTATCTTTAGCCCGTTACCATGATGAATTTCGTGGGCCTCGATCTGACTATGTCAGACAGGTGGCATAAGCAACAACAAATAAATTTAAAAATCATTAAGCATAAACAAAACTTTTTAATAGTCCTATAGTAAATTACTTCTTGAATTACTATATTTGACTAAGAACATTCTGTTAATTTAAAGAAAAAACTTTTATTTCAAAACTGCCCTCATTTTCTAAATAGGTGGTCCTCATAGACTTTTAGAAGATATTATTCCGAGTTCTCAGACCACTGTCCTGTTGAAGAATCTCAAGCCGGGCACCCCATATGCTGTGACAGTCCTTGGAGAAAATGAGATCGGTCAAGGACAACCATCAGATGTACTCAAATTCATAACTGGTGACGAAGGTTAGACTACTGAATAAAAATTTTAAATGAAGAGAGATTTAGAGTAATATGTTCCAACTTTTTAAATATAGCAGTCTGTTCCAATTATTAAAAAACTGTTGTATATGAGAGTCAATTTAAATTCGTAGTTTGATAAGAATTTAGACTTGAAGGGGGTCTTTTTTTTAGGTATTATTTTGAAAATATTCGATTCAGTGTATATTTATTTTCAGTAGAGAATTAAACCTGGTTTCAAGGGATAAAAATTTTTATTTATTGAATAAGATATCAAATGATATAACACTGGAAAAAACAAATTACTCTTACTAGAAAAATTACTTAAGTACTCTTATTTAAATTTTGCCATACTAAATATAAGCTTAAAAGTTTATCTGGGAAAAAAAGATATTGTGTGTATTTTTTGGATTATCATTTTAAGGTGATTGAGACTGAAAATATTTAGTAATAGCTATAAATTCTAAAATTCTTATAATTTGTTAATGCTTGTCAATAAATTTTTAATTTTTGTTCTATGAATAATTTATCTGTGTTACGAATCAAAGAATTAAAGAATGCCAATTTTTATTTAAAACATGTTATAAATATCAACAGCTTTATTTATTTAAAAAATTGTATTTTATAGGTGATTTATTTTATTTATTCTGTATAAAAAAATATTTTTATTCCACAGAACCAAGTGGTCCTCCTACTGACGTGTGGATTGAGGCTAAGAGCTCAAGTTCAATTCTTGTTACCTGGAAAGTAAGATTTCCCTCAAGTGTTTGCAAATTGCAATTTATCATTTAATAAGCGCTAATAATAGCTACGATTTAGCGAAGTTTGTACCTTGTTTTGTATTTTATTAATAAACTAATTTATGTAAGTCATTGTTATCCAAACAGCTTGAACATATAGGCTTATTATTTAATGTTGCTTAATGTTTTTTTGTTAACCTTTCCGTGGGGCATTTATTTCTCCTTTGAATTTCTTGCAGTTTTTTTATTAGGAATTAAACAATAGCATTTAAGGAAATGTATTTTATTTTGCCGCATTTTATGTTTACATTTAACATTTAAGGGTGGGAAGAATACTTCCCAATGAACCATTCACCGTCATAAAGAAAATTAGATTTAATGGTGATTATTTTTCATGGAAAGATGAGAAACGGGTTGCAATGAACAAGCGGACATCACATTCTACACACATGTAGCGGGTCCTCTTTTCTTGTCCCTTTCTGCTATATTTTCTACGTTGTATATAGTTGGAAACCATCTTTGGGGCATATGATTTCCCACGCTGGCTAAGCGCACATCATCCGGAACTACAGACTTCTTTGCTTGGAAGCTAGCAGGAAGTGCTTTGCTTTTTCATAAGGAATATCCATCTATACGGAATGTTAGCTGGTCTGTTTCTTTAATTCATTTGCCACAGTATGAAACTATTTATGATGGCAAGGTCAATAAGAAAATAAAAGATACTATAGCACCGTTTTGCTGATCTTCTTATCTGGTATCTTTCTTTTCTTCGATGGAAGTGATCAACCCTTCCCATGTCATCGTTATATACAATGACAGCTTTTTGAGAAGGTACTTTTTTTGTACTATCTTCTTTTTTTTTTTTTGTCCGATTTACAGATGTCATAATCGCTGGATTATGTGCAGTAGCACAAAACTGAAGCGGAAATTCATCTTTCCATAGTTATAATAGAAAGTTCAATATATTATAACGGGTTTTGCTCTTCTCACATAAATGTATTTTGTAAGATCATGTAGTTGGGAAGTAATCTTCAAAGGGCCCACAAAAGGGCTAATATAGATAATTGTATTATAAGCAGTTATAGTTTGTATTTTGAGAAGAATAAACATTTGTCTGAGACTCCATTTTATAAGAAAGCACTAATGTAACCATTTTCCAGAAATTAGAATTTAAATTCTCTTTAAATGAGATAGATGAATTCTAAATACTATTCTGAGTCTCATAATATTCTAATCATACAGTACTAATAATCAAGCTTTGAAAGGACCTCGAATCTATGTAAGAATTGTGAATCCTTCTAAGAAGTTATTCAGTTTTTATTCTAAGAGTCCTGGTCATGGATTATAATACTGGGTGGGGAGGAACAATAAAAGGGAAAGAAAGTGAATTTTTTCCCTTTATATAAATTAGTATTTTTATAATAAATATTACTCATTTATATATAGCCTCCACCAAGAGAATTATGGTATGGAGAACTCCGAGGATATTTCGTGGGATATAAAGTAGATGCATCTTCTCATCCTTATTCTTTCAAGACAGTGGATAATGCAGTCAACGACAGTCAAGAATATGCCCTCACCAACCTCATGAAGTCAACTAAGTACAACATAGTAGTCAAGGCCTACAACAGCGCAGGTACGGGTCCACCTTCTCAGGATTTGGTTGCCAAAACTTTGGATGGAGGTGAGATACCTAAATATCCTCTTTTTCATATAAAATTACTAAGGAGTCTCAGGGGTGTTAACTTTTTCTGGAGGGTTGAAAATATAAGCAATATTCAAAAACATATAATTCTTTTAAATTAAAATTAAATAATACGAATCTTTTACACATTATTTATAAAGGAATGAAGCTTCAGAAGAGTGTAAAATGTTTAAAATATAATCATAATTTTAAAAATTATAAGTATACGAAAAAAAGAAATTTTTTTATAAGAAATAATAATTAAGTTTTATTGCGCGCACGCTATTTTGTAAAATAGTAGCCTTTGATGCATAAAACTTTATAGAATTATAAAATGTATCATACACTTTAAGCCCTAGTAAATTAAGAATAATATGTAATTTGTATTTCAAAGTATTTGAAAAATATCTGAATTTTTTAAAAAAAATTTTGAAAATATAATTTTTATTTTTTAAAAAATGTAATTTATTATTCTATTTATTTAAATTTTCTACGGTGTAATAAGGATACATTTAACTTTATAAATCAATTTATTGCTAGTAATTAAAGCTAATACTTTTGAAAATAGCCTGCGCGCAGTAAAACTTAATTAATATTTTTATTAAAAAAAATTTCTTATTTTCATATGTTTATAACTTTAAAAATTATGTTTACATTTTTAATATTTTACACTTTTCTGAAGCCTCATTCCCTTATAAATAATGTGTAAATGTAATGTAATGTAAGATTCGAATTGTTTAATTTTAATTTAAAAGAGTTATATGTATTTGAATATTGTTTATATTTTCAGCCCTCCAGAAAAAGTCAACACCCCTGCGACCCCTTTAATTTAATATTCCAAACTCGAACACCGACTCGTTTTGAAAAATAAATATTATGGAATCTTCAATTAATTTTCACGCTTTTGTTTTTCATATTAATGATTGGAAACAAATTGTACTGAAAAATTGTACTGTGCTTTAGATATCTGCAGAGGTTCCATACATCGTATTTTCATTTTTACAACACTATGTGTATTTGCATTTTCCACATATTTTTGTATTATAATTTATATCAAATTTACACTTTATATACTACTTACAACACTTATGTATTACACATCCATCAATGCAATTATGTCATACGATATTATACTGTAGATATTTTTTTTTTAATTTTACAATTACTTACTTATTTTATTTGACTTTATAATTATTGAACTTTATTGAAAAATTATGACAATATTATATAATGTTAAGTTGTATATATATTCTATATTCTATGATTTTATCACGTTGATAATTTTCCTATACTGTATTATTATTTGTCATTACATATTACAAACTACATGTTTAGCACTCTTAATCTCATTCTGTATCTATTTTTTTCTTTCTCTTTTATTACAAAATATTGAATTTTCCGTTTTTGCTAAGAAGAATTATACATAGTTTTACATTAAAATCATTATTGAAAAGTCATAAGTTTGAATAATATACATAATTAAGAAAGAGGGAAAGAAAACAAACATAAATATCCAGTAATTATTTAGTTTAATTATTTCCTGTAACCAATAAAACAATTCAGACATGAAAATTTTTACAAGTAACATTTCCATTTAAACAACCTTCCATAGTAAAATTTACTTTTTCTCCCTTACAATTCAACCTTTTTATTGCGGTTCTACAATCCAGGTCGCTTTTTCCCTGCAAAACCATAAATTACTTAATAAAACTCTAAGCCATTGGGTGCATACGGTTTCTAACACTTTTGCTGAGCGAATTCGGTTTCTTCGGACAAAAAAAAAGCCCCTGCATATTAATTTCGGGAGGAGGGGGGAGAGATTTTGTATTCTTATTCATTTTTTTCTAACCAATTTTAAACAATATTGATATCGGTTTGATTTTTGCATCAGAAAAAAATTATAATAAATGTACGTGTCGAAAAATTGTCCTAATATTTTAGAATTGGTAGTACCAAAAGATTTTTTTAAGAAGTACTGACATTTCAATTGTTACTCCTGTAAGAGAATGGGTTTTTTTTCATTCGGTGGATGAATTCGCCCAACAAGGGTTAGAACTAGAGAGCCGGTCTTTTTTTCAGGATGACCACCATCCTAGCACTCGGAAGAGTAACTCCGGATGATATATAAAATGATTCAACAGTGAATTTTCAATTAAAAACAGCTTTTGAAATTTTATGAAATAATTCAGTTTACGACGAACAAATGAAATTTATTTACGAACAGAATGTAAGAAATTTATGACAAGGATGTCTTCTCCTCGACAAAAATAATGTTTTCGTATGTTGAAACCAATAAAAATAAGAACAAATCTCTAAATAGTTCTAAGCTACAAGCTAATACCATAACTAACAATTTACCAGAAAAACTAGCCTATATTAACTAAAAGAAGAGGGAGGAAATAACTTCAAAAACTAAAAGGAAATTTTTAAAAATTATGAATTTCTTAAGAAATAATAGAGGAATTTAAAGAAATAAAGAAAATAAAAAAAGTAAATTTTGTATTTTTACATAAAATAATTTTATTTATAAAAGTATCCATCCTTGTAATGAGCAGGAGTGAAGAAATCCCCAGTGAGAAAGTGGTTTATAAATTTCGTTTTTATGAAAGTACTTTTTTTTTCGAAAAAATCTAGTCTCTTTTCATTTAAACTGTTCTTCATAATTAAACTGCTTACCACAGATGTAAATTTCAAAAGATAAAAATAGATGATAATCCGAGGGAGTTATTTTTAGGAAATAAAAAAGAGATCAATCTTCCATCCTAAAGAGTACATATTATTTGCTCTAGTCTCCACTCCTAAGTATGGTCTTACGTTACCCATTTACTTAATTCTTGCCTCCTATGTTTTGTAAATTCTTTTTTCGTATTGTTTTATCACTTACTTTGAGCACTTCTGCAAATTATTAATATGTTAAAGTGAAATTAGTTTCAATCATTGTGTCTTGATTTCATGGATATTTAAACTTGATGGTCTGCTTGACCCACCCTATCATAAATCAAGCACAAATTTATTATCTTCATATATTACTCAAACATTTTTAAATGTAAACATTATATTTTAAATCGGAGTGAATAGTTTCAGATCCTATCGTTAGCTACATGCTAAAACAATGATTACTTTATTTATTACTATATATATATAATGAATATTCTTAGAATTTTGTTCAAAAAAAGAGTAAACAATCCAGAAAATTGTTGTTCTTGATAAAACATCAGATCTTCCTTGGTTATCTAAAATATAAAAAATGTTTTACAACAAATTTACCACAGAAAACAAGGACACGTCAAGGGAAAGTTGATCTAGTGAGCTCTATTTCCTTTTTTTGAAAAAAATTCATTCAAAATTAAAATTTGCTAAAAAAAACTTAACTATCTTTTTTTTAAATCCTATTTTTAAAAAAAGTATAAGATAGGACACCTCAGAAAAAAATTCTAGATAAAAAACAAGTACAATTCCATATTAAAGTGCAGTTGGAAATATCTGAAACTATTTTAGCATAAGATATGAGTGTTTAATGATGTTTTGATGATTTACTGTTAAGAATACTCAACCATATCTGTTCATTACTATCAATGGTTGTAATTAGAGGAAATTATTTAGTTAACAGATAGTGAAACACATCAGTGAAACGAAGCCAGAGAGATAGTTGAGATTGTCTGGGTAAATAGGATAAACGCGGACTATGGTTATTCAAAAAAATGAATAATATGGCGAAAGTAAGAATTAATATTTGTGTTTGGGTTGGTAAATAATTTTTGATCCGAAACCGGTTTTAGAAATATTCTTACAAAATTTAACGCAATTTTAACGAAAAATGATCTCTACATCATTCTTTTAAATTAGTGTCATGGCCTTTGATCAAGTTGGTATTGCTTCTATATGTAGATAAATTTTGCTTAACTTATTTTAAAAAGATAGATTTGCTATGATACTAAATAGTAAAAGGAAAATTACAGTATGTCGGTCTATAGGAATAGATTTATTATTCCTATAGACTATATTCAACGCTATATTGTGTTTTTAAGCACGCTATTGTTTATTACTTCAGTATTTTAAGTGCACCTATTTTAATAATAAAATCTAAAATTTAAAGGATATAAAATGTTAGAAACCATCTACAAGATTTAAAATTACTTGAAAAGTTAAAACTAATAATCAAAAAAGGTATAGATTTTTTACCTTTTTCAAGAAATCATCTTTACATGATCACCAAATTGAAAGTGTAATAAAGTGCCTCATATAAAGTGATTTTTGAACATAAAATTGTAGGATATTCTGTATTATTTTTAAATATACATGCATTGATTCATAATTTTTTTTAAAAAAATTTCCTATTAAAAGAATTAGGAATAAGTTTTGAACAATATATTATTCCTTAACGCAAACTTTAAAAAAATATATATTATTCAATAAAAGAATTGTGAAGGAATTCACACACAACAAAAGAATTGTTGTTTATAAATTATAATTCATGAAACGCCTAATTTTTTTTTTAAGAATAAACAAATGCTTCCGACTTACCTCATATGGCCCTTTTTAGTTACTTTCTAAGAATCGATATAACATTCAGCGGCGTATGGTACACCCCGCATTGCGGGTGGGGGAGGGGCAGGGACTCTATGGGGCACAAAGCTTACGTATTTGTAAAGTACGTATTTGGGCTTGGAGCCCAAAACCTGAGTTTGCAGAAGGACGCCACTGATTCTCCGTTACCCCACTAATAACATTGGGGGGGGCTCTTTTTTCGTTACAATTCTTAACCACAAATGCAACATAGATCATCTCTTATATTCAAGCAATATACAAGATTTTTATTCTGGAAATTAAAAAGATACGGATATGTCGTACATATATTGAAGAATGTGTAATTTTTGGCAACTAGAGAATTCTCGTTATACCTCATATTTACCTTATATAGTTCTTTCAGTAATATTATTTCATATTTTAAATTTATTTTAAATAAAATTCTATCTCGGAGTTTATATTATTAAGAATATTTAAAAATGTTAAAGCATTTATCAAAATGAAACATAAATTGAAATTATAATAACATGAGACATAATTTACTTTTTAAAATAAATTTAATTGGAATTAAATTTATCATTTGGGAATTTTTTCATTTGTTACAGCTGAAATAAAATAGAATTAAAAGCATTTTGTTCAAAAACAGGAAGAAAATATTCTAAAATATTGTCCGACTAATTTTGAAATATTTTATTTTGAAAAAAGTTATAGCTACAATGTGTGTCACATAAATGCGAAGAAAGGTCGAATTAGATTTTATATACTCTTAATTTTATATAAATAATTTTTTGCTCATCTAATTCGTTATAATCAATATTTATTTGATAACTTTGAGAATCTTGTGAATAATAAAAACGAAATTGAGCAACAAAATGTTTTTGCAATGAAATATGAGTTTTCATTAGCAAATAATTTATTGAAAACAATGTATTGAAAACACTGCATTGCTATTCGGCAAAAGAAAAAAATACGTACTTTTATTTGAAATAATTTTAAATATTATTATTTATAATTAACCAAATGTCATACTGTAAAATTAGAGAAATAAAAAGTCAAATTTTTTTATTAAGAGATTTATCCTCTTTCTTTTAAATCGCTTTTTTTCGTTGAAAATATTTCTAAAATTTATTTTTCATTTTTATTTCTTTGTTCTTAAAACTGCTCAGATATCTGAACAGTTATAAATTTAACAGTATTTTTTTATCATTTTTTTTTAAAAATGAAATGATAAAAAAAATAATAATAATGTTTTAATTAATGTGTAAATATTTTTATACGTTGATATCATAATATAATTATTAATGTGTGCACATCATATGTAAATATTGTTAGCCTTATTTTAAGATAATCTTACAACCATAATGAGATTTTATAGAATAAAACTGCAAACCTTTGCCTACATATTATAATCCACTGACGTTAAAATAGTTTAATATTAATATTACATATGACAACTATTTATGATAATACTCATTTTATCATCTTATGGTATTTTTCCAGTCATTTTAATATTGAATAAATTATTTATATCTTAGAACAATTTAGTATTGTCTGTTGTTAAAATACCAAGTCTAATGAACCTCTTTACGGAGATATTTTGTAATTACAAATGTCAATTTTTTAAACTCTTCTCATCATTTTATTTAAGAATGTTACAATTCATCTGCTTAACCCGAATGTACACACAAAGCCAAACTATATCATCTGTTCGATAATCTGAAAAAACATAGCATTTTTTCCAATTGAAATAATCTTTAAAACTTTTTAATTTATAATATAAGTATTTATTTGTATATTTCGAACACAATTTAGAACTAATATTTAAAAGTTTTTACTCTTGTATTCGTACTACAAAAAACAGAAAAACCTAATGATTATACTTTTTCGTTTCACTAGTTTGACTGATTTGTTTTTAAAACAAAGTTATTTTTGAGTCTCTGATTCATCAGCTCCACCAGAAGTCGAATGCAAAATTAACAAATCATCTGTTTTTGGTGAAAAACATTTTCAATAATCATGTTTCAGAAGTTTCGCAATTTACATTACTATAAGCAGACGCTTTTCGAAGATTTCTTCCACTTCCTTCCTCAATTCGAAACCTGCCATGGAATCGTGCCCCACCCCTACACGATGATGATGCAATACTCTCCGTGACAATAGCGTCCATTTAAACGCAATGCTCTACGGAAAGGGTTGCCATATTTTTTTCCGCCAAAAGTTATGTTCTTGGCGAACGCCTGAAACGATCGATATTATACTACAACACATTCGATTTTCTCAAAATATTAGAAATACTTTTAAAAAACTTAAAGAACTGATACTTAAAAAATCTCAGAATCTTATTATCTTTACTAGAATGTAAATAAATGTACTATATTGTGTAATTTTTGTAAGCAATGAAATATGGAACTAAAATATTGAGGCGTGTTTATCTTTGAATAAGAGAATTTTTTTTTTCGCTCTGAAGAACTTATTCATTATTCAAATGAACGAATAATAAAAAACAGATGATTCAAAGGACTTCAACAAAATCAGTGTTCTTTATAAATATAAATAATTTGCTAAAATCTGCTTCCGTTTTTGCAGAAATTTTATTTCAATACACTGTACTTTTGTGATATTGAAAACACATTTTAATTGTGCTAGTTCTCTGTATCAAACTACTTTTTTAATTCTAACTAGAAATAAAAATATTTTTTCATAATAGTTAACAATCTCTTGTTTTTGTCATTGAAGCTAGATAGCTATTCAGTAAGCAAGTTTGATTACCTGAGTGGGCGATAATAGGCAAATATGAATGCCCCTTCGCAACTGTGAGACAGCAGTATATATTGGGATGCGTCCATTGGAAATCTGAGGGTACAACCAAAAAGCGAAGAGTAATGACTTTCAGAATATACTAAAATATTTAATATAATGCAGCAGCGAAATGTTTCTCATTCGAGGTCTTTTGTGATCTCTTAGAAAACTATTTTTTATAAAAACCGAAACTCAAAAAAAAAAAAAATTTTTTACACTTACTTATATATTTAAAATAACATATTCTATTTAAGCTATATCATTTACATTAAATAATTATGTACTATATTTTAGGTGATTCTTCTTCGAAATATTATCTAAAATGTAAATAAGACAATATGAATAAGCCGTTTACTTCTATGAATAGAAAAGTGATAAACTATTATTAATAGGAAAATATATGGTTATTGTCATATATTTATTTTATTGAAAAAAAACTCGCTTTTCTTCGTGCTATTTTATTTAAAATCAGCGAAAACTATTCTATGACATTTACTTTATTGTTTTAATTATTCATTAATCATATTAAATAAATTTTTAAAAATAAGAGAAAAACTTTCAAATGAAACAATGAAGATTGTTTTCGATTGATTTATCTATATTAATAATGAAACTATCAAACATATATGATTATTTTATTTTTAACTCAAAAAATATTTATGTATATTTATTTTTTCCTATTATTTTTATGCCAACGTATACGTTATTGAAAGCATATCTGTATGGCTAATAGTAGTAAAAATGTCAACATAAGTATTTAATATATTCGTGTTTGTAATATGAAAGAATAAAATGAACATATTGTAAATGGATACATTTACATGTATGTGTGTGTATTTCATTTAATTGGACACCTTTGTTCTCTCTTTGTAACAAAATAAAATCCACAAACTAAGTATGTTTAAGCTAGTCTGACCTTCTTGTGTCAACTGGTTCCTCCGAACAGCTGGCCTTTTTGGCGTCGTAATTACGTCATTTGCCGGCATCCGGTTGACGTCATGAATTTTTTGATATTTTGATTTCGATTGCACCCCCATCTAGTGTCACAGAATCATAACTTTAATTTTTGTTGAATTCGTATAATATTCGAAATAGATTATTGTTCAATACATTATTTAACTAAAATAATACATTCAAGCTTTGAAAAGGTAGTTAACTTTTCAATATAATAATGTGGTACATTTACAAAATAAGTTACTGCAACATCATACGTTTTGAATAAAATATCTCTTTCAATATGCTTAATCGTTTGATTTTGGCTTGTTTACAAATTAAATTTTGTATTTGCTTAGTAAAAAAAATATATTATTATACATAAAATATTATGTTTATAATCTATACATACATACTTAACGTGCATACATTCGACATAAACTCAAATTTTACAAAAAAATTTGGAGAAACATGAAAAATAGAAAACTTATACAACATTTATCTAAAATAATAGAAAAAAAGTAACATTTTTGAAATTATTGAAGTGATACTCCAGTTATATACATGAATTTTCTTATATTCTTAATTTCAAAAAACTTTCTTTATTTTGCTGGTTGGAAAATATGAATAGAAGATATATTTTTGAAAATAATCTTTATATGTGGCACAAAAGCAAATTTAATTCAATAAATCACTTATAAATTATTATACTTTTTAATTAATATGAAACAATTTTTATCTCCTAATAATTTTAATATGTTAAATTATATCTCCAAACAAAAAAAAAACTGTTGATTTCTGCTAATCATACTCAAAAGTATTTTAATGATAGCAAACTAATTCTTAAGAATTACTTAAAAGATAATATATTGTCTTTGATTTTATATTTTACTAACCATGAAAATATATGAAGCAGTTATACTGTGTATTTAATTAAATATTGGATAAACTGAATACTTTGCAAAAATATAAAATCATAAACAATATTTAATATAATACAATGAGAAAAATAGCAGAATCGCTTAAGGAAGTGAATGACACATTTATTCTTTTTAAATCTCTTGTAATTAAATTTTGAATTTCTATTGGACAATAATAATCTAGGTATTGAATTGAGAACTAAAGATATATAATAGTATAATTGTTCAATAATTCACACAAATATTTATTCCCTCAAAGAATGTGGTAGAAATAAGAAGATAAATATATCACGTTAAATTTAGACGTCTGAAATTCTGAGATAGTATAGTTTGGAAATTGACTAAATGTTTTACCAGTTCAAAATTCTCTCAAATAACTCTGATTCACTTTATTATAATAACACTAATCATTACTAATATTTTATTCTATAAGTCTAATACGACATTAAATAAATTCAAATGTAATTTGATGGAAATATTTTACTTGATTTATTTTAATATAAGATAAGTAGAAAAATTCGAGAGAGCATCCGATTATTTATTGCTTATTGAATGTCTTGTAGCGTTTCTCTTTTGCATGAAAATTGGATACTCAAAAAAAAAAAAAGCTACTTATTAAAAAGCTTCTGTCTTAAGCTTTAACGTACTCTTTCATCAGATTAAATATATTTTTGAATTAAAGATATTTTAAATTAATTTAATTAATTAATTTTAATCTAACTAACTAAGCGTAGTCTCATTTTTCTTATCTTTATATTAGGTACCTTCTACATCATCTATGTATTTCATTCAATTCATACGTATGAAATAAATTAAATGAATATTAACTTATACTGATGGACAATATAAATATGTAAAACAAGAAAGATATTTCAAAACTTTTAATTACTTGTTTGCATCTCAAATAACTTTAGAGGATTTTTAATAACGAATTTGTATGGAAATATATAAAATCCGGGAAAAGTTTAATTAAACATGTTATATTTTTTGTGGTCATGTAATAGATCAATATATTTGAGAATGTAATGAAGCGAATAACTAAATCTTAAGCGTTTTCTTTATTAATAGGTTTATATTCTCCTTCAAGAAGAATCAACTGTAATTTCTTAAAATGCTGAAAATCAAAGTTTTATGAAATATTTTCTTTTCTTTTTCAGACGTTCCTGAGGCCCCTGCCTTTACAGTAGTTGCAGCTTCCGAATCTAAAATAAGCCTTAGGTGGGGAGATCCACCTTCAAGAAGTATTCCAGTTACAGGTAACAATACAGAAGTTAAAAATATATTTCCAATCTTAAAAACATAAACATAAAAAATTTTCCAACAAAGTAATTGTTTGGGGGAGCTTTTTTCGAACTAAATTACAAAAAAAAAAAAATGATTTTTTTATCTATCAAAGAATTACGCGTTCAAGGATCTCATTTTGATTGAGCCTTTCCTTCAATACAACAATGAGCTCATTTTTAGCTGTTGTTTTACGTATTATTTATTTAAAAAGTGCAGAACAAGAATAACTTTTGAATTTAATGTGATACAGCAAACTCAAAAATTACAATGTATATATTTAATACAGAAGTTTTATTAAAAATAAGTATAAACCTTTTTTTTAATTATACAGTTTGTAACTAGCATAATATTTCAAAGAGAAAAAAATCGAGTTGGTCACCCATCATCTAAAGGTTTTTCTTTCATTACTGTTCTAGATCCATATATCAATCAGTAGAAAATTACTGCTGTTTGTGATAATTATTTCAGTTTAAAACTAAAGATATTATATTAAGCACAACATGTCAGAAATAATAACAATAATATTTCTTAGAGTTATGTTAATCTAATCAAATTTATCATGTATAAAAAGTACATATATTTATGTTTTAACTTGTAATAAAATTTTTCGATTGCTATTTTTATCATTTTTTATTTCATAAGTATCTAAAGCATGTATTTATTTTTTTAAGAAAAAGTATTTTTTTGTTATATTATTTTTTCCCAAAATCAATTAGAGAAGAATTGATCATACAGATAAATTTCTTGTTAAAAAGAGACATTAAACACAAAAGGTTAATTGCGGGATTTCAATTTTAAAAATAGATATCGTTTCACAACATTCCTTTTGCAATTGTACATCATTCTTTTCTTCCTTTTTTTTCTATTAGAATTAGTGTTATCTAAATATTAGGAAAAATAAAAAATTTTGAACATTTAGCACATTTGTCAATAATTTTTAAAAATGATTTATTTTTTCTCTCATTTCAACTGTATTTTTCAACTTCATTTACACTTTATATTTATCCCGATAAATTCTGCATGTTAAACTAAAATATACAAATTTAAAACAATTGAAATTGATGTCAAATCATAAGAATCATTGAATAAGTCGCCAATAGTAAAGCTCGAAAATATAATTTATAGAATTTCGTCGTCTTAAAACAAGTTTTATGAAAAATGCGCATTATTTATCCGGGTTTTTTTGTTTTCTTTCATCGAAAAAAATGTAGATTCAAAAACTTTTCAATTACTGTCAAAATTTTCCTGAATCTATCATTTTGTCACGACATTCCTTTTGAAATCGGGAAGAAGCAAATCAAGAAAGTATTGTCATACTTCATTTGAATGAAACGTGTGAAATAAGTTTAGTTATCACATTAGATTTTGAATGTAAATAGTTTTTTTATATCTCTAAAGCACCAGGGGGATTAATAGAATTATATGCTCGTGTTCTCACGACTGACACACTTTTAACAGCTGCTTTCGCTTTCCATATTGCACTGGTTCAACTGATAGAATACGAGCTACCTTACCAAACTCCTTTACCTTTATAGCTTCTCTCAGCTAGTTGAAATTTTTTACTACTTTTAATAAATCTTTCACATATATTCCAGCTTTAATACTGGCTATTGGTTAATGAAACTTCTTAGAGACACTTAACGAATGGTTTCTTAAATATAATACGAAGAAATAAAACAGTTGATTGCTTTATCTATCATTTTCGCTTACTTCGTTATGTTATAAATGTTGAAAACTAGTTTCCCTTCTTAAATATTGATGGTAAATTGATGCCATCCGAGAAAGAAAAATTCAGAAACATTTAAGAAATATCGTTTTTGAGCGCTTTCCAAAAGAAATATGTAAATATGAGAGGTATCGTAAAGTTTTGATTATAACTAAAAAATAATCGATATAGAAATTTCATATTTAATTTTTGTTCTCAGGACTGTTCTTTATAGTCACTATCCACAGTTATACTTTTTTCCTGGCGTTTATTGTCCTTTTGAATGCTGTCATTATAAAACTCAGCAGATTGCGTCTAAGACCATTATTCCCCCTCTTGAATGACATCATTTATGTTGTCAAATCTCTGACGACATGTTGGTTTCTTGTTAGAAATAAGAAAATGCTCCTTGAGTTAAGACTGGAAAAATAGGTCGGATGTCGCAAAATTTCAAAGTCACATAGTTTTGATTCCTAAACCTATCCATAGTTCCCAGGTGACTCGTAAATCCCCCATCTTCGGCTCATTCATAAAATCTTCCAATTTCTTCTCTGTGGAAGCATATCCGTGAATGATGATCTTCTTGGGTCGTCTGTGAGTGGCATATAGCTAGTTTAAAAATTCCTTTTCCTTCTCACAATAGTATCATATGACGGGATGTTATTTCCTTAAACAATCATTTTATCGTGAGTTTACCGAGAATTGTATCCTTTCAAATAAAAGTACTTAATCGCACTACAAACTTCTGACGTCTCCATACTATAGGTTATTTCAATATATAGCTTCCTGAAACCAAATAAATCAACATTAATAGCCTTAATTTACAACATTATACATATAATAATCAATTTACATGCAGAATAGATTAACTTGATTATTTTTTAGTAAAAATTAAAACTTTACAATCCCCCCCCCTCCCGTATGAAGCAAGTCTTTTCAGAACGAGGGAGACACAGATTCCGAGAATTTATTGTGATTGATCAGAAATTCTAAGAGCTATTTTAAAGCAAGCACACAACTAGATTAGTATGAATGATTGTTAGTTATGAAACATTTTATCCAAGTTTTCTTTGTCAGAATCTATAGGTTTAACTGAATTATATAATCTTGACCTTCAAATATAATTTTAAACTGGAAGATGTCGAAGGACAAGGGTGGGGCAATTTTGAACTGGCCTAGAAAAGCTGCTGTAACTCGTTTTAGACTTTTTACAGGGCATGACTGTATGAAGTTCCATCTCTAGCCAATTGGTATCACCGACTCACCTGACTGTACTCTCTGTGACTCTAGTCAGCCTATGGCGGATGAACATTTATACGTGTGCCTGCACGAAAAGGTTTTCATTGTGTTGTAGAAAAATATTGGAGAGCGAGTGCACTAATGACATAGGTGCTATTTGTAGTGTGAAGCATTTGTAAAATAAAAAAATAATCGTTTTGTAGGTATTGACCGAGAAAACGTCAGTTTAATTTTTTAAATTCAAAGTATAAACAGTTCCTTAAAACTCTAGTTGTGCAAACTAGTTCTCCAAATGAAATACGTTAATTCCAAAAGTCTTTTAGGAATACATAATTTGATTTGATAAAAAAAAATATGCATGGAGAATATTAATTTTTTGTTAAGTATGAATTTAACGGTAATATTAATTTACCAATTTAACGGTAATTTTTTTTTTTTTTTTTTTTTTTTTTGCGAGGATATGAAGGAGTCTTTTCAGGAAACAGTCTTTTATTCTGTCTTAACACCAACTGTGCCGATTTTTATTGGATTGTACTATTATTTCAATTAATGCTAAATTATCATTTTTTAGTTAAGGTTTCGAATGGAGAGTAAAGCGTGGGAAAGAACGGCCTAAGACTATAAAAGTTAGTGAAGTGGGATTAGAATCTAAAGTTTGGATGGTTTTTTCTGAAAAAGCGGTTTAATTAAATGTTCGAATATATACAGTGGATGAGTGAGTGAATGGGCAGTTTTATGGCGCAATAGCCTATTTTAGCTAAACTGCACCTATGTACGTTGAGAAAATGTATGTTAGATGGGAAATAGAATTTTGTTTAGGTTATAAATTAATTATCCTTACACATATACCAGTGCTTCTCAAACTTTCTGCATTTGCGACCCAGTAAAATAACAAAGCGTTGAATTCAATAATACTATACTTTGATGCTAAAGCTACAACAGGACTTTGACCTCTTATGTGCCCCGAGGTATATATACGTCTCGCTCAACCGGAGCGTTTAATGTCCCGGACGTATATATACGTCTTGCCGAAATACAAACGATCTTTTTTTTGTGCACTGCTATCTATAAAACTATTCCGAAGACTTCGGAATACAATAAAAGGACCTTGACAATGTTTGCGAAGGATATACTTTTATTTCAAAGGATTTGCTTTATATATTTATTCCTTTTCTTCCCCTCCCCCAATACATCACATACGGGCGCCTAAGTGGAAAACGGAGGTATTGAGGAGTAAATCACATAATTTTTAATCAGCAGTTATGAGAGATTATTTATAAGCCGTACAAATTATCAAGATAAGTGTTAACTTTTGTATATAATTTTACATGTAACAAGCCCGTGGGGTCACTGGTAGCTATTAAACTTGTTCTTAACGTATATTTGTTAAATAAATTATAAAATACATTGTGCACAGTACTGATACATTTATAAGTGTATTATATCAGTGTAAATGTTAATTTTATTTTTTATTATGTCAGAATGTATTTTGTTTGTTTACTTTCAGTAAATTAATATTTTTTTAAATAATCTTTTGTTTTCGATTTTTCAATATGCTTGCGCCTTCCTCGCCGAGTTATCACGCCCCACAGTTTGAGAAACGGTGACATATACTCATTTTTATTATCTTTTCTCTCTTTTAGGTTACACTCTTCACTATAGGAAAGATGGAAGCGAATGGTATCACATCCCTATCATTGCATCGAGTAGTAAAAATCGATTCACAATCACAGGACTCGAAAGTTCCACCCCGTACAAAATCTATATCACGGCTTCTAATCAGTATGGAAATGGTGAACCTAGTGACATGCTTACAGTCACTACTTCCATGAAAGGTATACATGGCCATTTAGATTAAGGCTCTATCTCTCTCTTTCTTTCTGTAAAAAGTTTAAAATATTTTATAATTTCAACAAAAAATACCATGAGTTAAACTTTTAACTTAAGATGTAGAATTTCTTTTCTTAATACCATAGAAATATTTACATACCTTGCTTTAACATTTCTTTGAATTGACATACCTTTCAGGCTTCGTCATCGGCAACTCAGAAACGTATGTGGATCTCTCCGTCATTGTTCCCGTTGCTGCTTGCGTTCTTGCTTTCATCGTTGTCACGATCGTCGTCATCATATACTATAGAAAATCGAAAGCAAGAAACAACTTAGAAAGAGGTAACAATTACTTTTACGGGAATGCAAATTTTCATGTTTTATTGAATGAATGCTCTTACCGATGTTCTTATACTGTTTATTACATATTGTGACAGCTTTGAAATAATTTGAAAATATATAATCTTTAAGAAAAAAAAAGCTTGAAATGAATTATAAATACTATAATGAAACTACTGAATAAACTAAATGAAACTAATGAAACTATATACTACTGAAATGAATTATAAATCTATCTCAAATCTAAATTTATACTCAAAACTTTTTCATTTCTTTTATTTAATGTGTATTAAATGGAAAAGTACAGTAATATTGTTATAAGCATATAAAGTCACTGGTATAACAATACATAATTAAAATTCAATAAAAATTAAAATTCAAAAATTTGTTAAGAAAATTTGGGAACGTGATGTATTTAATATTTAAATAAATATAACATCTTTCGCACACTTTATAAGAAAATCAAATATTTAAAAAATATATCCATTTCATTCTGATTTATTATAAAATAGTGAAAATTTAAGGAAAATATGGAATATTTCTCAAATTATTCTTTATTTTTTACATTAGAATTTAAGAGGGGGGGAGAGTCCCTTGTGAGTAATATCTACCTCAAGAATTCTATTTAAAGTCCCTGTTGACCTGAGAAGTCGATTGGACTATTTAAATTTATTTTCTCCAGATTTTGAATCTAACACCCTATTAAATATACTATAACAGTCAAACACAATCTAAACCTTAATGGTGAGGATTTTTTAAAAATGTATTTGAATATTTAATTATTACAAATAATCATTTTATTAAACATTTTCCTAATAGTGTTTAAGTGAGCATCATGAAAGGAGTTCTTTGGAAAAATAGATGTATTTAGAAATCAATATTATTTACTTTTAAATATCCGATGCACATTCTTTTAAAATTTTGTTTATATTAATTTTTAAAACAATTCTTTTAATGCAAATTATAAAGTACATATCAAACCATCCTTCTTTTCTTTTTGTATTCACAAATTAATATTTGTAAGTTTTTTTAATCAGTGCGTTAAACTATAAAGATTTGTTCTTTTATAAATTAATAATATGTGAGCCAATCTTATGAGAGATTTTTTTTAGTTTTCTGTAAAGTGTTCACAAAAATAAAGGGAAATATGTTTTATATTGAGCTAAAAATGTATTTTTACACAGTTCTCCCATTTGAAACAACTTTTCTACACTAATCATAATAATATTTCATCTGATCGGTTTTGATATCCATATGACTACTATTTCGATATAATTTTTTTAGTAATTTTTTCTTGCAATGGGACTAAAAGAATTTACTTTTTATAAAGTAATGAAGTGGCCTCACAAATATGCCAATTGTTGTATTTCAAATTATATATGCTTAAAGGTTTGAAGAATTGTCTTACTTAGAGGATTCGTCTTCAATTTAGTCTTATAAAACATTAAATACTTCGTGAAGTTATTGTTTTATTTATTAACAGACAAATACACAAATGGATTAAAAAGTATTAATAGGACGTCAAAACCTCAGTAATCTAAGCAACTAATCATATGTTTATGGGAAAAGGAAAAATATTTTTGTATTACATTTGTTCTTTTTTTCTAGTAAATGTTAGATAGATTGATAATTTAATTTAATAGATCACAAAAGCATATTTTTACCATTGCATTTCTTTTACTGTCACTTAAATGTGCTCGGATTTTTGTTGCTCATTTATCTGAATTAATGATTTTTTTTCCAGTTACCAATTGTAATTACGATTCTCCAGTTCAGTTGTAGGGCTTGCCATTTCAAAAACCAAATCTCATTTCTTTTTAAATAATTGATAATGTGTTATATCATTTTTTAAATATATAGAGGAGAGATACAAATATTTTGATCTTTGATTTAATATATTCTGAGTTTCATCAATATTTTTTTCTTCTGTTTACAACTTCGATAGACAGTTACATGACTTTGTTAAGTAATTTGTAAAAGTACTTAAAGCTGTACTTGTGTGTGTGTGTAATAGAAAGCAGTATTATAGGATTAAAGATATGATCCATCACCTTTTTAGTAATTTAAAAGTATTTATGTTTTTCAGCCTTGCAAGGAGGTAAACCTTTCCCATACACGGGCTCAACCCAGCGATATATCGACATCGACAAAACTCGCCTTCCAGCTGAACCTGGCACTCTTACTTCCTCATATGCCACTATTCCTGCTGACCAAATCACAGAAGAGGGCACACAAGAGATGAAGGCCTTTATGCATGGAGTAAGTTGAGTTTATTTGTCTTATTGTGAACAAACTGGTATACCCATTCATAGCAGGGCCGGCTCTAGCAATTTTTCCGCCCTGGACAGAAATGAAAAATTCCGCCCCTCTCCCCAAAGTAAGAAAAAAACTATTATTAAAAAAGATAAAAATTGTTCATAAATGCACACCTATAAAACTTGAATATTCCTTGTAAAGAAAAAGGGAGCTAACAGTAAATATTTATATATATATCAATTTGCTCAGCTATTTCATGTTCGATAGCCAATGTAGCTAAGTCATTTAATCTGTCTTTAGAATTTGTGAACTGTAAGAAATTTTTTATTAATTTTAATTTTGAGAAATTAATATTTACACTTGCTAAACTTTTTGCAAAGAAATTAAAATAAATGCAATAGCAAGATTTGGAGCACATTCTAAAACAGAAATCAATTTTAAAACTTCACAACTGGGCTTTTTTTTTTTTTTTTTTTTTTTTTGCCTGCTAAAGCTGAAACTGACATTATCTCATCTGCTCAATCAAGCGCGTTTACATCCAATGATTCTCCGTCGGTCAACATCATTTCTAAATTTTTACAGTTTTTAATTAATTAAGGGTATCTCTTAAATCATATATATTGTACAAAAATGAAAACAATTACTGTCAGTACTCATTAAATTAAATCTGCATTCCAAAGCATTAACTGCTTCGTCCAATGTAAAAAAATAAAACTCTATCTTGAATTTTAATTTAGGATATTCCATCGGATCATCTTGTGCTTCATAATTAAAATTTACATTTTTCCGTCGAACTCTGTGACGTGGTTGCGTCACCTCAAAGTTAGCAGAGATATCAGTCTCGACGGCCAGTTCTTTTGCATCACAGTGCATTTTATCAAAAGTCACACCCTTAAAAAATCTTTACAATTTCTTGAGAGTTCCATAGTAGATGGTAGATCGTAATATTTTGTTTGCAATAGCTTGCTTATTGGATTTTAATGCAATTAAAGATTTTATACCAAATAATGAGGGCCATAGGAACTTGAGTTGTTAAGTAGATTTTAATAATCCAGAGGCCTCATCTCTTATAGAGTTGTCAATTTTTAGCATTATTATAAAATCTAAGCATCATAAAAACCTCCCAATTGATAACTTAAGGGTTTAATAGCCTCTATTCAGCTTTCCCAGCTATTTACACTAAGTGGCTTTAAAGTTTTATGCCCTTTATACATTTTAATAATATAACCTAACGAAAAGTTGATGAAAAAACTAAATTTTTTGAACTATATTAAAAAAGTAGGCTTCTAAGGATGCTTTTACCATGTCATTAGCGACCAAATATAAAGAGTGGTTACTACAGGGCACATAGATTGTTCGTGGATTTAAGGTTCTTATTTTAAATTGAGCCCTGATTTCTCGCCTTTCATATTCACTCCGTTATTGTAGGCCTGCCCCCGCATATCTAGCCCGAATTTTTTATTTTTCTCAACTATTAAACTTGAAAGTTCTCTTCCAGTTAATCTTTCAACAGGAAGAAAACCAAAAGAACTCACATTAGTTTTAACGATAACTTCGTTAGGATTAGATTTCTCAATACATGTATACCTTACCATAAATGTCATTTGTTCGATCTTGCTGGCATCAGGGGCGCAATCAAAAACTATCGAATAATATTTAGCTTGTTTAATTTTATGAACAATGTACAATTTAATATTCTCATATAAAAGAGAAATTATCTCGTTCTGAATATTTTTCCCTAGATAGTGTACTTTAACTTCTTCCAAATTTTCCATAACAAAAATAAAGTATTTTTAAAATTTGGTCCAAATGCCGCCCCGGACATGGGTCC
>BMAO01029143.1:0-20714 GCA_019973975.1 Trichonephila clavata
TTTTTGAATTCATTGGTTTGCTGCTATGTGTAAATTGCTGGCAAGGTTGCACAAATCTTTTGTCTTAATTTTACTATTTATCTCTCTTAGAAACAATTACTAATTCAAGTTTTATTTCAAAGAAGAAAAACTGTTGCCAAATTTTGATTTATTACATGAGATAATTATCACTTAATTCTTATCTGATTTTACGAACAGCTTTTATGACCTTGTGGAAACTGCTCAAATGGAAGATATATTTGTTAGAATGTATAAATAATTTCCCCTCTCTCTCTGAACCGTAAAATATTCTTTTAACTAATTCAATCAAAACTATTTAAAAGTAATACCAATTATTCGAAGCAATAATAAACATCTGCCGTGTATAAAATATCGATTTATACTTCTATTCTAATAAGTTTGTTCTCACGAAAACGTGATGAAAAACATTGTTTATGAAATGTTGTTTAATATTCATTAATTGTCACGATTACATTGTTAAACGCTCATAGAAGTTTATCTTGTTATACAGAACCTTTGCATCTATAAAAACACATCGGTTGTAAAATTTTCTGATTTTTTCCCCACACATACAGTGTGTGTTCGTACAAAAGCGTTCGTACACTTGTAATTTTTTACAAAATGTAAAGGTTTCGACTAAAAAATATTAATATATCGGAATTGTAATTTTTTTTATAACATCTTCAACTTGTTCTTATTAAAATAACGATTTTTAAAACATAGTATAACTATTATTTTGAAAAATTAATAATAAAAAAACTACTAAAAAATTACGCCACAAAAGTCTTTGTTTTTTTAAAAGAAATCTCAACATAGCTTTAAATATTGTATTCCTCTCTTAATTTAATTAGTCCACAACTTTTAATTGTCATGGTACAGATTTCATCAGTTTTTTCCCCCGTGATTTCTCTATCGATGCTTCTAAATCCTTCTGAGATACTAAGTATTATACCCTTTTTTAATTTATATTAAAATGAATTCAAGAGTTTGAAATTATACATTTTCAAAAATTAGTAGCCATCTTTAAGAATGATAATGTCTTGCTAACAATATTGTAATAAAAAAATCTATAATATTGTTTTAATTTGTTCTTTATGACTTGGGTTAATGTTTTTATTCGTGAACAAAAAATATAATTTTATTTTAGAAATTATAATTATATTAAATGTATAATGTTAAGTAAATAACATTTAAAAATACATATCATCCAGTGAAACATTGATTATTTTATAGCAAAGAATATCATAAACACTTATAATTGTTTTCAATTGTTTGATAAAATGATTAGTTGTAATTTAATTCAATTTCAACAACGTATTAATGTCAGTGTATATAGATTGAAATTTAATATGTACTTTAATAAAATAATTAAAAAAGAATTAACTTTTTTTTTCATTTTCAGATAGAATAAATACGTAAAATAGAATAATTACATAAAAACTGGAACTCACACAATATAAAATTTTTGAAACACCTATTGATTCTGAAGTTTTTAGCAGAAAAATAAATTTCACAAAAAGTAAATCAACGCAGCCAAACTTTTCTAATTTCCTATTCTCGCCATAAAAAAAGGAATACATTTACCTAGCAGAAAGACTGACACAACTATTATTAGAAAAAGACGGAGGCACGGCTGTTTTGGAAATCCTTGACTATCAGAGGACTCGAAAAAGACCCCTAGGAATGTAAATAAAACATTCTCTCCCCTCCAACAGACGAAAATCGTTTCTTCCCTGTTCTAGAAATAACCTACAAATGCTCTCTAAAAGAGTGATATCTCCCGTCTTGAACTTCCCTAAGATTTCAAGAACTTGTCAAGGATTCATTTCCTAGTGAGTATTTGTGAACATTCTTGACGAGCCCATGATGGAGAGTTGGAAGACAGGACCCAACAGATGCTGTCTTTCTCTGTCATGGATATACAGATGAATCACTTTAGGTTTCAGAAAAATTATTGGGTCTACGAGTAAACAGGAAGGATAAATGGTGTTAGGACTATAAAAAGAATTGATACATTCCGATTTATTCAGTAGTGGAGTTGGGTACCGTTAGGAAACAGCTTTATGGAGTGTGTGAGCAAAGACAAATTCACAAAAAATCACTTCTGTCAGCTTAATGTTCTAGTAATGTCAAAAATTTAAAAGAAAATCATATTACATGTGAAAACAATTATTTTATTTATATACGATTATATACTAGATCAAAGATGGGCAATTCTTTTGGCTCGAAGACTACATAATGTAAACCAGGGTGTCAACTCGCGGCCCACAATAAGCATTTTTGCGGCTTGCCTGTATATGGGCATACAATAATATATACAGTCGACTCTAGATAGTTCAAACTTTCGATAGTACGAACCTCTCGATAATTCGAAGTATATGCTCAGTCCCTAGAAAATCTCTTGATATTTCGAACTAAAGGGTACACTCAATAATGCGAAGTAAAAATCTGTGGCTAGCCAGACTACAATACGCAATAATTCGAAGTTATCTTACAAAACTCTCGACTATTTGACACTCACTATCATGTACAGCCCTTTTACAAACAGGTTCAAGCTTACAAGTTTTTGTGTTGTATTGTCTATGCGTGTCTCCCTTCTAACGTAGCTCCTTTAATAACTATCTGTTTGCTACCCCTTTTTAGTGTTATTTCGGTTCTAAGGCGAAAATTACACTTTTATTGCTTTCCTTCTTCAAGTGGATAATAGACCAACCTACCTGTTGTCAGCCGTCTGTATCTTTCGCCTTGCTACACATGTGTCCAGAAAGGAGTGTAGGATTGTGTTATGAATGTATTCTTTTAATACTTGACTTTTAACTCCTGTATAATATTTATATTGTGTAATATTATATATACGTACTTTTAAAAACTACTTTAAAATAATTTTATACATATGTACAATTGTTGCTTTATTGCATAGTTCCAAATTTAAATGTTACACAGTTCAAAATTCTCTTCGAGTATTTTGGGAGTTTTTTCCTACCCTCTTGATAATTCGAAGTTTTTCACTGGTCCCTTCAACTTCGAATTATCGAGAGTCGACTGTAATAAAATATCAAAATTTCTCCCGAAATAGGAAAGATAGCAGCAGAGAAGAGATGCCAAGAGTCACAGGACCTAAACATTAAATTTTTCTTCTTTTATATATGTGTTTATTACAATACATTATTCGAAATAAACCTAAGTTTCTACGAATGTTGATTTTCTTTGCGGCCCACCTTGTCTATTTGTCCCAAGTCAGTCTTCGAGTTTGACACCCTTGGTGTAAACAGAGGATACCGGAGGGACGCATCTTTTTTATAATGACTGCGTTCATTAGTTAACCTAGCATCTCACAAAAGGTATAAGTTGTACCATAAAAATCAATCAAATATAAGTTAAATAAAATAGTGGCAGTTTTATTCAATTTATATATTGTGCTAATTTTATATCATAGGTTCCCAACCTTTTTGGAACTGGCGCCCCCTTTTCTAGAAAATATTTCGATATCGCCCCCTTTCCTAGTGAATATTTCGATACACCCCCTCCCACACTAGAGAAATAAGAGTGTACATAATACATGATGAAAACAAGAGCTAAGCTTTAAAAATTATCCTATTATTTAAAGAATGTTTTTTTAATTTCATTTTTTTTCTAAAGCCCCAATTTTTTTACTTGCGAATCTGAAATATCTATTGCCAAAAATATATTTAAATGTGTAATATATTATATATTTTAGTTATAGGTAGGATATTGTTGGAATTGAAACACTACTGAATTTCTTCCTCATTTAAAAGAGTGGAATAAAAGTGTTTTGGCTTACCTGTTATAAAGACAGGCAAGGATTTTGATGATACGAAGTAATTCATAATAAACTATTGCTTTCAAAATAAATATAGATTGACAGTTTGAGCCTTTAAGGAATTACGTTAATTCCTGGTTAACATATTTAATTATGTTTCTTGGATAATATACGTAATGAAACGCAGAGGACGAAACATGTTTCCTACTGCTCACAGACAAAGACAACACGTGCACTATAGAAATTAAAATGCACTATATCATTCAATTTAATGTAGGTCTAAATGTAATCTTTTAAGTTTTTCATCCACTTCTCGAACTACTGAAATATGTGAATTTTCGTACATTTGATACAGAAATGATTTAAATACATACAATCAACATAAGGTAAACAGTATCAAAATTTACTTTTGTTAGAACATAACAGCGTATTATTTTAGTTTTTTTTGTGGTTAATCTGCTCAAGACCCTTATTGCCATCTCAACGCCCCCTAACTTTCACTGGGTCTGTTACCGCTACCCTGAAAGCCTCAAACGCCCACAAGGGGGCTTTATCGCCCACTTCGAGAACCTATGACCTACAGCTTCAAGCGCATTTAAACTTCGAATTAGTTTAATGAAGCGAATGTACTTTATCAGATTTTTCTGCATTTTTTTTAATATCAGGAGTTTGATTGCTTGTTGAAATTCTCATCACAGACTGCAAGTTACTGTCAACCAACTTGGCCTTCATATTTACTCTTGCTGATTATCATGTATTGCTCACATATATATATATCGACCCAAATATGAAAAACATTTTTTCTATATTTGGTTTTCTGTCTTGGAGGGCCACTATTTGCTCATCCCTAAAGGATGAACTAGATCTTAAAACAAGTATCTTTTGGTACACTATCATATCAAGACAAGTTAGTCAAGTTTTTTTCTAGTTAAATTTTGACTGACTCATAAGGCAAATAGAATTGAGAGGTTGTTTCCCGGAAAATGCATTACTATTAGATGTATTTAATTATATGTAAATAATATAAAATGACTTAATATAAACATAATAAATGTGTCTGTACTTCCTATGTAGTACCAAACATGCATTTAAGAAAAAAGTAAATAACATTACATACACAAAATATGTTTAAATAATGTGAAATATATATTTATACATACAGAAAAAATAATACAATATTATAATGTCAAACTTCAATACAATTTTTAAAAATTATCAATCTCTCTTTATATATACGTTGAGATTACGATGCACTGTTGTGTTATTAATTTTTGTCTTAAAAATACTATATCAATTATATATTTAATAAATTTTGGCTTGGAAATAAGACTTATTCTCTCTTTGGTATTTTTTACTTGATATTAGGCGTACAACTTTGCTTCCGCCGTTTTTTTCCGAAATTCGAGGCTTTATTGTAAAAAACTGGTTATACATTTATGATTCAAAATATTGTCCATCGCTGGCCACTACTTTCTCCCATCTTTCGGGCAGCGTACGAATCCCGCGTTGAAAAAACTGGTCATCTTTTGAAGCGATCCACGAATCGATCCAATTTTTTGCTTCTTCATAAGACCGGAAGTGCTGCTCAGCCAGGCCGCGTGCCATTAATCGAAACAAGTGATAATCCGAGGGAGCAACTTCTGGAGAACACGGCGGGTGGGGTAGGACTTCCCATTTCAACGTTTCCAAGTATGTCTTGCCCACTTTCGCAACACGGGGTCGAGCATTGTCATGCTGTAAAATCACTTTATCATGTCTCTCTTTGTATTGCGGCCGTTTGTCTTTCAATGCTCGTTAATTGCGTTCGATAACGATTGCCTGCGATTGTTTCAGTCGGTTTTAACAACTCATAATACACTACGCCGAGCTGGTCCCACCGAATACCGAGCTTGACCTTGGAACCGTGAATATTTGGTTTGGCCGTCGACGTGGAAGCATGGCCGGGATATCCCCATGATTTTCTGAGCTTGGGATTATCGTAATGAACCCATTTTTCATCCCCAGTCAAAATGCGATGCAGAAATCCCTTCCGTCTTTGCCTTGCAAGCAGCTGTTCACAAGCAAACAAACGCCGTTCAACATCTCTCGGCTTCAACTCGTACTGCACCCAATTTCCTTGTTTCTGAATCATTCCCATGACTTTCAGGCCTTGTGAAATGGCTTGTTGCGTCACTCTTAATGATCCTGCCAATTCTTGTTGCGTTTGACACGAGTCTTGATCAAGTAATGCCTCCAATTTTGCATCTTCGAAAACCTTCTCTCTTCCACCGCCATGCTGGTTTTCGACGTCAAAATCACCGTTCTTGAAGCGTTGAAACCACTCTGGGCACATTCTTTCACTAATAGTGGCCTCACCATAGGTATCTGAGAGCATTCTATGAGCCTCAACCGCAGATTTCTTCATATCAAAGCAGAAAATTAAAACCTCCCGCAAATGACGAGAATTTGGCTCGTAAGCTGACATGTTTAATCGAGAATAACTTTATGATGCCGAAACAAATCGACTAATATTTCGATGGCGTTATGTTTACAAATACCTAAGCTTATTGTAGGCTATCTACGATCTATTTATTTCGACTACCACTTACCACTACAGCCATCTATTACAAAACGGCGGAAGCAAAGTTGTACACCTAATATTTAGCATCATCAACTTAATTTCAGTGTATTTAATATTCTTCTTCTAATGTTATGATTATTATCCTTAGTATTAACAGAAGCTTATTCTGATACAAATTTCTTTTCCTCTCAGCCCAGTAGCTTAAGCAAATTATAAGGGAACGTTGGATGGCCTTAAAACTATATATGCTTAACCCTGCTATCTTAGTTCCTACCTGCTATCTCAGTTCCTAAGACTATCTTATTTTTGACTTATACTGTCTTGTAATATTTTTATTTTTGCTTTCTTTTTTAGATTTATGGCAATTTAGTATATTTATATATATATATTTGTTACCACAAATAATGGTTTTGCTTCAAAACAAATTTAAGTTGCAATCATGTAATACTAGCTAAATATTTTCATGCATACATATATGAAATAGTTATTTAATTATGTGAGATTTGAAGCTGAAATAATAAACTTATTTTTTAAAAAAGGCATTAGTAGAATATTATAGATATTTTAAAAAATAAGTTATGAAAAATGCTAATCAAGTAATAATTATAGAAAATGCATTCAGAATATCTCAAAGTCATATTCCAAAAATTTTCCTGGGTTGTTTCATAGTTTAAAAAAAAAACATGAAAGCAGTTTCTTTAAATTCACTCATGAGTACAAAAAAAAAAAGCTCTCTTTTGAAAATTACAAGTAATTTTTTTTTATCAAACATTAAGATTAATCTGAATAAATGTTCTCATTCTAGTATTCAGTTGTATTTCCTTATGATATAAATTAAAAATAAAAGAAGGTTCTTCAAGCATTCGAAGAAATTCTAATAAAATGTTTTTCAGTTAATTTATTTGTAAATTGCATCATGTTTATTCTTTTCACTGTTGAACATAGTCAAGTGTAAACTACGCTATTGTATGCTTTTTGAAGTTCAGAATATCTTAGAACATTTAATGTACAATGCTTTTCTTTCTACTCAAAAGAATAAACATCGGATACATTCTTTCAATGTCTCTGCAAACTTTTTCACTACTTCTATTCATATTTTCAGATCTGGTGCTGATAAAACTAACTTATGACTGTCCTCTGATGGAAGTGAAAACTTCATATCAAGAAGTTGGAGCATTTGCAAAGCTATTATACTGTACTCGATTATGCAACTAATCTGGATAAGGCAAGCTCTGTAAGAAAAGCCAAGTAAGCTAGAATAAGTGCTGAGAAAAGTAAACACACTAAAGCCAGTATATGTATTTATTTCACTCTTCCTCATACTTCAGTTTGACAGTCTTCATTTAAAATACAACTAATAATAATAAAAGAACGAAAGAAGTATGAGTACAACTACACTCAGAAGAGATGGAATGCTAAGTGATCAGCAATGCAAGCAAAGGCACTGTTCCAAGTCTCATGTCGAGATCTTGAGAGTAAAGAAAAAGCCAAAAAAATAAAAATAAAAAAAAAATACGGTCAAGAACTCGTGTTACGATTTTTTTCCCTCCCATTCATACGTGTTAAAGTTTTGCATGTGGTTCTGAAAAAAATTAGTCAGAAATGCGTGAAGGCTAAGGTAAAGTGAGTGGTAGTGGCAAAAAAGAGTGCCAAGAATAACACTTGAGCTTATAAGACTCGGATGGAAAAAATTAAAATTAAATCTCTTTTAAGCAAACAAATCTGCAGAGCATGCACTAATATTTAAGAGTTAGAACGTTTTTAAAGAGTCTAGACTAATATTTCACAACCGTTGATCTACATGATTTTCATCGAAAAAACGATGGTTAAGTAAACATGACAAGAGTAAACGTGTTATACTGAAAGATAAACAGTGTAAAAACGTGTAAGCAGATGTTGAAGTTTTCCAAACATTGCATAATGTTTTGTTGCAGACGTTTTTTTAGCCGAATATTTGTTCAAAAAGGAATACTCAATAGTGTGCGTCATGTAAATCATATTTATTTTAATTAAAAAATACATTTTTTTCATAGTATTTTTTGACATATGTAGGCTATATTTAATCAAGATTCGAAAAATAAAATAAAATTAGGGTTAGATTTAAGAAAGCAGAGATATAACAGCAAATATTTAAAATGGTTACATTCAAATATAATTTTTTTCCATCTCTTGTACATCAATCGCAGAGAGTTCAACTGTAATGTATGAATTTATATTTTAATGGAATAAATCATACATTATGTAACTATATTAACAATAATTTATTTATTGAATTACAATTACATTAATTAATACTAATCTTAATAATTATATTAATCAACAACATAATTTTCAAAAAATGCAATTAAATTTTTTACATCAGAAATATTTTTAATATTTTTTTATAAAAAGTAAGTATAGTTATTCAATGTAACTACAAACTTCACCTTTTCAAAATTTAGAATACTACGTGTGGTACTTATATTTATAAAACATAATTCAATAGTTGTAATGTATGAAGCAAATCAAAGGCAAAAAGCATACGAAGAGGAGCATAAGGAGAAAAGAAACGTTGCATTAAAAATATAAGACAAAAGGAAAGCATTTAGGGGAGGATAATTACATATATAATTACATTTATAATGACCTTGCACAAAAAGATTTTCTAATTTTCCAAAATACGATTTTAAAACCAGAAGTATTTCTGTAAAAATGTATGAGCGCATAAACAGAAATGTAGGGAAAAAGAAATGTACCATTAAATATGTGAATATCTTAGAAGACTTCCTTTTTATGCTTCCAACTTAAGTTGCCAAAAATATTTTTTGTTACAATTGTTGCCATCTGAACAGAATGTCAGTCTTATAAAATTTAAAAAAGAGTTTTAACAGGGTTATTTTTACAAGGTTAACATATTTTGAATCCGATATTTGCAAACATTTAAATATCTTGTAGCAGTGATTGGAAGTATTTAACGATTTTCCTTAGGATTGATTGATCGTTGCGTTTGACGTAAAACTGTGAAAATGAGAATAACGACGATATTTGATTTGCAATGAATATTTTTGTAATATTTTCCGTTTTCTTACAATTATTAATTATTGCAGAGAAACGACATTTACAGATTTGATTGATGCATTTCGCATCGTACTTCGAAGCTACACTGGTCGGGGTAGCCTAGTGGCTATGGTCATGAACTCGTGGCCAGCGTGTCGCTGGCTCCTCCCACAGTGTAGAGGGGGCAGATGCTCGTTAAATCTGTGGTTGTTTGGAAAAGGGATTCCACAGCTCAGGTGTCGTCCTCGTAAAATGACCGAGGCTCAAAATTATGAGGTCCGTCGACAATAGTTTTCGTGTTGCTTTGTAGAGCGACGATAATATAATTCTCATTCACTCACTTGAAACTAGGCAACTGGCGATGGACCTCGTAATTTTCAACTCCGGTTTAGTGACGAGGACGATATATGAGATGGCACCCCACTCTCCAAACATGCACAGTACGCCAACGCGAGGACTTGTAGCCTCAACAGATGTAATGCACTACACAGCGAGTCTTCAGTATCATCAGGTCTCGAATCCATGACTCGACACAATGCTGGTCACACGACATTTGCATAAACTTATTCAGACTAGAGAAAAAATACTATCTCCATACAGTATCTCTTCTTTCTTCTCATTCTTGCATCTACTTAAGGAATGAGGAATTTTTATTAAAAAAAAAGTGAACTGCATAACTTTTGAGACGGATCGGGTTTTATCTGACAGCTGTAAGTGGTTTTTTCTTAAAATGGAAACTGTTCTAGCTTGATAAGTGATATTTTACTTTGACGCTGATGCGCAAAAATGAAAATTATCTACAGCATGTTTTGAAAACCGATTAAGACCACACAACCTCCAAGCATGTAACACGAAGTGGGCGTTGATTTGAGAAGCATTCAGAGTGAAATTGATAAATAAACAGCGCATATGTTTTGTGAAATACTTTTTTACGAGTTTTTAAGCAGGAAATATAGCTCGAGTTTTTTCCAAAGCAAAAGATTGCTCTGAAAATTATACACATCTAGTATGTGTACTTTTCTTTCTTTCTTAATATACAAAAAAAAAAAAAAAAAAAAAAAAAAAAAAAAATGAAAAGCCAACCAAATAAGACTGAAAATGATGTAAAATGAGGATTTGCATCATAAAAAAGAAATAAAACGATTTCCACTTTTTTTTCACGAATTCAATACAGAAAACTACTTCTGTTGCACGCTCATTTTTTAAAATTACTTTTAAATATCTAAAACTATTGTGGATTGCACATCATAAATTCACGATAAATATATATGTGCGACTACTACTTAGTGGCGCAACAGCACATGAGGGCCAAGGCCTGCTGTGCCCATCTCAGTTTTCGTAACCTTGGGAGCTGAGGTGCATGAGCAGATGTTCCGGTCAGGTTGTCAGTCTGATGACGCGAAACCCCCAGTGTTTAGTTTCCAAGCACAAATTTGGTATTCATTTATCGACCCACTGAAGAGATGAAAATCTGAGACGATTTTTCCCAGTCTGGGGTTTGAAACCCGGACCTGTGGTGTGGCAGCGCGATACGCTACCACTCAGCCACTGGATAACGATATATGTAACGATTCAAAAAAATCTTGGGGGCTTTCCGGGAACATTTATTCGTTCATTAAGACAGTTTAAACATCTATTCTCCGAGGCAAACCAACTCCAACTGGTTCAATTTTGAATTAGATTGTATATTTATTTCCATAATTGCTAAATCATCATATTTTAGTTTAGGTTTCGATTGGAGAGTAAAGCATGGGAAATTACGGCCTAAGACCGTGAAAATTTATGAGATGGGATACAAATGTGATGTTTGATAATCTTTTCAGAAAAAATTTATGCTGTTTATTTTTAAACTTGAATATGTATGATGGGAAATAGAATTTTGTTTAGAGTATAAATTAATTATTCTCACAAAAAATCTTTTTTCTAGATATGCTTCAATCAGTATCATAATTCAGAGTAAAAGGAAACAACATATTTCGATAAACACCTTAAATATTCTGAAATTGCAATGTTTTTAATCAATTTTTTTTTCAATAACGTTTCAGGTGTTTTTATTTTGTTAATAATAGCACACACATGCAAACGCTGCACTCGTAACACAATTCTGAAACAGAACACTGAATTTTTTATTGTTAAAGATATGCCGAACACAATCGATTTGATGTAGGTATTACAATATGATTTTTGAACATTTGTTAATAAAATTTTGATGCTAATGCAGAAATATCTTTTCACTTATGCTATTTTGGTCCATATAAAATTTTATACAAAGAAGGTATTCTGTTAATTTTAATATTCCACTCCCGTTTTTTAATTTTTTTCTCCTTGCCATTTTTTTTTTTTTTGAAGTGTATGTGTTAAAAGTCAATCTACCGTATTCCATGAAAAAAATTAAAATCAAAGAAAAAAGCGGCAAAATTTTTCCCTCTAGGGAAAAAGCGGTTGAACAGCTCTCTCTAGCACCGCCCTATCACGTCGAACCTGCCTATTTATGGACGTAGTGTCGTTCGTAATTCAAACGCCCGCAGACTTTTCGCTGCTCGCCCACGTTTTATTCTCGACGTCTAAAATCGTTTGCTGAAATGATGTCGGGAATGCCTACACGCATTACTCAGAGCAACCTTCGATTTGAAAAAGACGACAAAAACAAACATCATACTCAGAACTCGTAGGAAAGGAAAGTTTTTGATGTTGATGCACTTGGGCAGGTGTGGCTGCCTGCTCACTTTCAAAAGAAGCATTAAAAAAAAAAACATAAATAAAAGCAGATGGTAAGAAGAAACAGCGCTAGGGGGTCGTTAAGGCAGATAGCGGTTGCTCTTTCTGAGGTCAAACAAAGATGAAAGTTTGGCTGAGTCTGTGTTATATTTTTCATACTTGGATGGTTTCACAAGACGAAAATATAAAGGGTACACTTTTTCTCATCAAATGAGAAGTAGGAAGAATTATACATGAAATTTTTTTCATCAAGCTTGAGTGTGAATATATTATACACACAATATAGTAGTAAAGTATTCTTAGATTGCAGATTCCATCAACATTTTAATAAAAACATTTGAATAATTTTCATTCTGGAAGATTTTTGAAGGAATATAAATAGGGTGTGTAAAATAAATATATTTTATAAAACTTAATTGTTTTCGTAAATTTGCCTCCGATTTCGTGATTCTGTTATGGTTACTTTTTACATAGAAGTACATTTAAAATGCAAAAGAGAAAAAGGAGCATTTGATTTCTATTTAAGAGGAAGTTGTAGGAGAAAAAAAATTAGCTTAGTTGTAGTTTTAAAATTAATTGAACATGTGACATTTAAAAAATCTTCACAAATAACTAGATATGTGAATTTAAAAAGAAAAACTCAAATGCAATCAAAAACTTGTTTAATATTTTCACTGTCTCAAAAAAGTGGTAAAGTAATCCAAATATTTTATCAATAGTGAATATATAAAGAAACAGTAATTTCTTCATGAACAATAATTTATCATTTAAAAAAAAAAGAAGCGGAATATATTTTGTTACATAAATATTGAAAGATTTATCGATAGATTAAAAGAAACCAGTAACCAGTGGCGTAAAGTACACCCCCGCATCGCGGTGGGCCCAGGATTCTAGGAGGCCCCAAGCCTATGTTATGTGTGTTACGGTTTTGAAATCCATGTAAAATCCAGCTTGTGATTCAAAACCTAACATAGTCCATTATGTCACTGCTGGTAACTTAAGTAATCACTGATACTACTACTTCATACAATGTTTGAGCATCCATGTCATAAAAATAAATAAAATGAATTTCAAGAACCCTGAGTAAATAAATTTTAGAATCGGTTTATTTTTTTAAGTAAAACAAGTGTAAATAGTTTTTTAATCATCCAGTTATTCATCTACATCAAATTAATTATTTTAAATTAATTCTCACAAAAATTATACCATCTCTAAATTAATCACATATTTTTTTTTGCAAAAAACATACTTGTGTTTTTTGTAAATTAGCAATTTAAAAAGTTTTCTTCAAGAACTGTGTCAGTATCTCATGCATTTTTTTTACCTTTTAAGGGAATGGGGACATTTAGATGCTTTTGAACTGAATATACTTTTATTTCAATTACAACAAAATTAAAGCATTGATAAAATTCTTTACAAAAATGTACAAATAAAATTAAAAGTTGCATTCCATAAAAGAGGCTTACAACTTCTTTTTTTGTTAAATACCATTTGTTTTAAACATTTTTTCCCAAATTAAAAAGAGTATCTCATTTAATTATAATAATCTTTTGGTTAAATAAATACCAACATAAACTAATCAAAATACTTTAGTTCAAAATGCTTCCTGATCTTAACATAACGATCGAATTTTCAATTTAATGAAATAATGAGAAAGAAGAAAATTTTAAGGTGAAATCTTAGAAGTATGATCGAATTGTTCGAATATTAAATACGAAAGTATGCAATTATTATCAGAATAAAACTAACAGGAACATAAAAATCCCTATTTTATTTGTTTCTGCAAAAATCCATAGAAAATTAACCATACTTCTAATGGTGAATGATTCTCTTAAAAATGTAGCACAAATACTTTGTTGTTGTTTTTAAGACTTAGATCAATCATACACAATCAACCTGTAATATTCTTTCATTACAGTTTTGGCAACAACAGAAATTCAAAACAGATATAGTTTCTATGACAACCTGTAGTTAACGTAATATTTATATTCCAAAGGAATCTTTTTGGAATAATTTTCGTAACTATCAGAGAAACATCAAGATACTCAAATTTGCCATGGAATTCTAAACCGTTGATATTTAATAGAAGTATTTCCAGCAATATATCATATCACACATGGAAAGTTAATTTCCGTTTTTTCACACTTAAAGAAATTAGGAAAAAAAAATTAATATGGAGCTAGATTTGTTTGACTTACCTGACAGACGTAAAAGAAAACAACGACGAAAATTTATTCCGACTATGAAGTAAACACACAAGCGAATATGTTAGCCTACTTGCTTATTTAGCAGTAGAGGAGCAAGTGACGGAAAAGTTATACTCTCCGTCTCCCTACGCATTTCAAATTTCTCCCTGTGATGCAATTCATTTTCCCTTTTTCGAGTGAGTGGAGGGAAAAATGATTAACCAGCGGTGACAAAGAACTATCCAGACGCTAACAATCAAGATTCTTATAGTTGCGTAATAAATTATGAAACACGAATTTTTTTTGACGGATTATTGTAATACAAAATTAATTAAATGTCCCCGGTATCTTCAATGGCCTCTGATGATAAATTGCTTATTATATTCAAACAAACGAAATTAGTCATACGTGGGTGTTTTTTCTTACTGTAGAGGAGATATTTCATAAACTATTAGAAAATTAAAACTCAGAAAATTATACATCTAAAAAAATTACAGGGAAGTGGAAATTCAGATAAATTTAAAAGAAACGTTGGCATATAATCTGAGATTGAAATTTAATTAAATGCGATGGTATATAATTTGAGCTATTTTAGAAATGACAAAATCAAAAACAGAGAATAATAATTTAAACTAGAGTTCCATTAAGTTAAAGAAAACAAATCATGTAAATACATGTAATGAAAGTAAGCAAAATATTTTCGAACACTATCAGTGGCATAACGTACACCCTCGCATCGCTGGAGGGTGGGGGAGCAGGATTATGTGGCGTAACCCACATTTCTGCATTGCGGGGAGCCCAGGGCTCTAGGGGACACAAAGCCTGGCTTCCACCAAAAATACCTACCCTTTGTAAAATTCAATTTGAGGGCCCAAAACCTGACTTCGCAGGGGGCCCAAATGTTCTCCGTTACGCCACTGGCAGGATTCTAGGGGGCCCAACGCCTGACTGATGCCAAGTACGTACCCTTTCAAGATCCCTATTAGAGCCTCAAACCTAACTTTGCAGGGGGCGGGGGCTAACCACTAGCGTAGCTAGCTCTGAAAGGGCCCTGTATCAAAAATTCCTTCGGGGCCCTTTTTTATATATGGGAGCCTTGTTAGCCTGACTGATGTTGGGGCCCCTATAACTTAGGGGCCCCGTATCATTGATACGGCGGTAGCTACGTCCCTGTTCCTAATATTCTCCGTTGCGCCACTGAACGCGTTAGACCTAGACTTGTATATCAAAATCCCAAAGCAAAAAGTGTTCATTCAACGAATTTAAACATATTAAATACCTACAAAAATTTCTTTCATATAAATTTAGATCCCACGCGATTTTGCTCCAATATCAGCTCCACTAAAGATGTAAAAATATTAAATCTATACAAATAAATAAAATTAAAGTGTCTGTTTGTAATTTCAAATTAGCAGCTTTTTACTTAATGCACTAAAAGTATATACGGTACTCATAACAAAAAACCAATTTTTAAAATTTTTGTCTGTCTGTTTGTTCTAGCTAATCTCGGAAACGGCTGGTGCGATTTAAAAAATTCTTTCACTAATGGAAAGCTACATTAACGGGGAGTAACATAGGCTATATTTTATTCCCGTATTCTTACGGGAACGAAAACTATACGGGTGAACGTGAAACTGAATGCCAAGATGAACGCCAAGCTGAGCTAATGAAGTCGTTGTTTTGGTTACTGGCGACCGATGCTCTTCATGAGACATAACAGTGTTACGCGCACATGATAATACGCTGACACGTGCCATAATTTTTTTTTATGATAGTTATCTCACTGTTCAGTTAAGTAGAGCATCGGGTGTTTCGGATGCACTTTTAAAAATAATAAATCAAGGCTTCATAAGTAAAAAGCAATGCAAGAAACAAAAAATTGATAAGTTTTACGGTTAGTTTTAATCCTTTCTTTTTTTTTATTTACATTTTTAGTCACATTTAAACAATAGTTATTATAATCCCAATCTATATCTATACAAATAAATAAAATTGAAGTGTCTGTTTGTAATTTCAAATTAGCAGCTTTTTACTTAATGCACTAAAAGTATATACGGTACTCATAAAAAAAAAACAATTTTTAAAATTTTTGTCTGTCTGTCAGAATATAAACAGATATATTTATAAAACATCATGAAATACCCAGCGAAGCGGGAGGGTAACGGCTAGTCTAGAATAAAAAAAAATTAAAACAAATATTTGTTTTGAGATATATTCGTCTCTAAAGATTTCACTAAAAAGTACTTTGTCATTCCACACTTATTTATGAGACATTAATGATATCAGGTGTTATTTTTCATACATTAGTACAAAAAATGTGCTTTGTGGCAGTGATTGTATGACAAAGTATGTGCGCATTCAGAACTTGATCATAGACTTTTGTTTGAATCTACTTGGGGCTTTAATGTAGTTTGAAAAATGGAGCCTTCATGATTAAACTTCTTGAGGACTTAGAAGAAAATTTTGATTCAATATATAACAGCTTTCCTTATTGCCTTTTGGTGTAGGAAATAAAGACAGCTGCTATATTTGAGGTTGCAAGTATGTACTTTTTATTCATATGTGTAATTATTGTTGCATCTCTGCAAAACTATTCTTTCTTTATAGTAATTAAATGTTTGAAATGCAATTAGTTCTACAATCCAATAACTTTAGAAAGCATACAAACTTAGTCCATGCTTGAATAATGCTGCGAATACATTTTTACTGACTTAAATATATAATTTTTAGATAAGACTTCTCAGAACGATTAAGTTTTAGCGTAAATCGAAATATGCAATAAGGCAAGTTAAAAATAGATCTAGTAGAAATATTTTAGTAGTGATGCCATCATCTAAAATAGAAACAGCAATGCAAATTAGCTGACTGTCAGATGCCATAATTCCGGATAAAGTTCCTCTTAATGGTTCTGTTTAAAAATAAATTTTTTATGAGGTTTACGTAAGAGGAAGTTCAATATTATTTTTAAAATTCAGTTTCCTCTTTATGAAACATAAGAAAAATTTGAATTGATTATGGCATATTTAGTTACTTTTTTTCTTCTGCTTTTTCAGACACAGCTCGCTCGTACGTGTAGGGATGGAAAAAGAAAAGAAGGAACATGAACATGTAGCAGTTCTAAGTTAAATTTCTTCACAGCTGCAAAGAAAGTTGTCTTTCTTTTACTTGTAAAATTTATAACCAACGAGAGCATGCTTTGGATGTAAAAATAAATCAGAATTGTGTTTTTAATAATAATTTCTTACGTACATAAAAATAATTCAATGCAAACAAATTATTTATCAATAACAAATAAATTTTTTACGAGAAGTTTTTTTTAAACAACTTTATCACGGTGTAAAGAACAGTATAATTTTTCTAAATGAATAAAAATAGATTGCATTTTATAATCATTTCATTCTCTTTAAAATGGCTATACAGTTAGCAGCGGCCACTTGATTATAATGTCGAAAATTACTAGACCATTTTTGTGGCCTATTTACCTAACACTGACATTCGTCTGTTCCTGTATATGTATAATCACACACACACACACACACACACACACACACACACACACACACACACACACACACACACACACACACACACACACACACACACACACACACACACACACACACACACACACACATTCTTAAAAATTTAGCCTCAACTTGAGGTAAACAGTGTATTAAAAAACGTAACGCAAAACTGATATCATGCAAGTTGCAACCGAGTGGTTCTTGATCAGTGGCGTAACGGAAAATAATTGCCCTCCCCCCCGCAAGGTCAGGTCTAGGGCCCCAAGCCAATATATCTAATATATAAAATTCTCCTGTCACAGTGTTTGTAACCAAACTCCTCCGAAACGGCTAGACCGATTCTAATGAAATTTTGTGCTTATATTCAGTAGGTCTGAGAATAGGATGTAAACTATTTTTCATTCCGATATTGCAATTAGTTAAAAAGATATTAATTAAAAACCTTAAAACGCCTAATTGTTTTACTCCTGCGGGTTGTTTACTTGGCAGAACTTCCATTCCGTTTCGGCCGAGCGGTGATCCGACGTTTTCCACCATCTTAAAATTGCCATCCAATTTTTACTGTTGAAATCAGACAAAAAATAGTTACAGAATCGGAAAGATTATTTATTTCGCCACGATACGGTATAATTTTTTTTGCAAAATAATTATATTTTCTATTTTTTAAGAATTTTTTAAAAAATGGTTGAAACTGATGCGTTTTTATGCAAATTATTTATAAATTGTTGCGTATGAATTTGTTTTCGTGTTATTAAAACGATATCCTACACTAAATAACTTCATGCCTTTCTCTTTTAGATCCAGCCATTTAAAAAATAAAATTCCCAAAACTTTTTTTAAAAAGATTTTTCAAAAAATACTCAATATTTTAACTTAACATTGAATAACTTGTCATTTATGAAAATAATCGCACGAAACTTTATTTCCGTGTGTAAAAGAAATATTATCCGTAATCTGTACGAAGATTGAAAAAATTGTGCAAAAATTACGGATTTTAAAATTTTTTTGTGATTTTCGTAAAAAACCGTTTTTGCGAGAAATAATTTAAACAGTATTTTTTGTACATTTTTTTTATTTAAAAGTACTTTATTTTTGCAATTAATTCGTGAAGTTTGAAAGCATTAACTTAAAAATTATGCCCTAAAAATAAAAAAAATTAATAAAAAATACGCGATTTTACAGTTAGCCAAACCTTGGAGTTGAAAAATAGTTTTGCGCCAAAGACCTTTGAACTGTTTAACCGTCGACCGCAGCTAACTCAAGGGTTACACTAAAAAGTTCTGTCTTAAACAGGGGGAAATCAGTAAATTTGGCGAGTAAAAAAGTCATTTTTGCTTCAATTTTCGTCATTTTTTCTTTAGATAATTTTCAAAATGAAATCATTATAGATGTTAGATAAAGATGACAAAATGAATTCAATACATTTCTGAGACTCATTTAAAATATTTATCAGTATCAAAATTTTTGTTCTCTTTCATAAAACTTATAGTTTACTTTAAAATAATGCCTAATGTATAAATCTTTTTTTGACATATAATTTCATAATAAAAACGCAAAATTTGCCCATTTCGAAATTTTTTTTTGAATTATTCAGTTAAATAAGCATAACTTCCTTAGAAAAAAAATAAAAGCTATGTTCAAATAAAAAATTCTTCATTATTAATTGCGTGTTATTAATATATCAAAAATCACTAAATTGGCATGTCACAATTAATTGCTAAATGAATATTTTTAATCAATATTAGTATAAAATAATTAATTAATTTTGTTTTGTATTTTATGATTTCTTCTAAAATGAATAAATATAGATGAATTTAAATGAAAATGATTTTTAAAAAATTCATTGATCATTTAGAATCAGTGATTAAAAAAATAAAATACCGAAAACTATCTTTTTTTTTAAAGAATAAAAAAAAAACTTTTTTTTTTTACAAAACAATGATATTTTGCATATTTTATGATTTTTTTCTAAAATGAATCAAAATCGTTGCGTTTAAATAATAATGATTTTTAAAACTTTTAGAATCAGTGATTTAAAAAATAAAAAGCCAAAAACTTTTTTGAACAAATTTTAACAAAACACTCAAAATACTTAAAACAATCATTTAATAATTTCTTCTTTTATAAAGATAATTGCATGAAACTTTTTTCCCGTGTGTCGAACATTTCAAAATATCCTTACAATTTTACTTCAAGATTTAAAATAGTAATAAAATTTTGTAATTTGAAAAATTTCTACTTTTCTGTCTTTTTTCAACATACAACTATTTTTAAAAAGGCTACATTTTCGTTGCCGGGGACTAAAAAATTGCAACGAAAGAATTGAAAAGTGAGTGAGTGATTTATAAATTCGCACTGTTCGCCTATTCGAGGGTTTTAGCGACGGACCTCGAAATTTTCAACCATCGTCAAGTGATGAGGACGACACCTAAGCTTTTACTCACCTCTCCTAAGTACCACACCACACCAACGCAAGAACAAATTTCGAAAAAGGGAGTTTTAATGTCATAGTTAAAGAAATCACTCACATCGCGCATACACACACATAATTGCTATCGTCCTGAGGGAAACAAGAAATTCCCATGGGGATTAAGTTATTCACTGGTAAAAACCCGTGCAACGCCGGGCTAAGCGGAGAAGAAAGAAACAAAGAAGTAAAAGTAATTTCGAGAAATAATATTGGAAGTGCTGATTTTGTGAAGAGAAGGGAAAATGTTAAACGAGAAAGCCATGACACGCACTCACGGGCCATACACTCACATCGTACGCGTCACACCCACACAAAAGTGCTGGTGTCAGAAAGAAAGGAGGAAATTAACATGGGGATTAAGTTATACCCTCGGTAAAAGCCCGTGCAACGCCGGGCCGGGTCAGCTAGTATATATATATATATATATATATATATATAT